>CM072796.1:9697535-9877900 GCA_036983795.1 Megachile lagopoda
CTTAACGTCTAAGACAAAATCGATGCAGACATTTTGTCCGCTTAAATATTCAGCAAGGAAGCTCAAGTTAGAAAAGCACTTTGTCCCTTAAGTAAGTATACGTTTTCATAAATCTGGTACCGTTCAATATCATTATTTTGTTTAAAATATCTCTATGAATTTCTACTTTGCATATCCGGAGTCCATAAGATTTTATACAACTGTGTATAGTGGTTATTGTTACGCACTAATACTGTTTCGTACGAAATTACATTGTTCATTATAAATAGATCGAATAAATTGTCATACAATTATCGTACTCTTGTTACGTCAAATTAACATTAAACAGATTTCTTTTCTGCCAACAAGAGAAACGGATCCCTGTATTTTGTACTAAAACGCAACGCGAATTTGTAGGAAATTTTTGTACATTCGAGAACAACGTAGGCTTCCTCTGGTTTCCAATATTCTTAAATTTGAACATTTTCACATTTCTCAATTTCTAGATTTTCACATTTATAAATTACTAATTTTCAAATTTTCAAATTTATAAATTACTAATTCTCAAAATCTCAAACTCCTAAAATTCTAAAGTACTAAATTTCTAAATATTAAACTTTGTAAAGATGAAAATTTGATAAATTTGTAAATTTATTAACAAATAATTGTAAATCCTTTGACGCCATTTTGCTTAGGAAAGCCTACTATGCTCACCATTATACGCTTTTGTGTTCAAAGGAAAATTAAATGGATTTTCCTTTTGAAAATGTAGAAGAGATGTTTGTAAAATTCACCGAACGAATCCTCCTTAGATTACAAAATTGTTTATATACACGAACGTATGTATCAAGTTACAATATAGATATTAGAAATAACAACCCTTGCAGTAGCAGTTTAATATAGTAATAGATCATTGGTATCGTCGTGGATCTTCTTCATAATAATTATGATCATGAAGAGATGGAAAAGTATATTCGTACCTTCGCCTGTCTTGGAAAACCCGAAGAGAAACAGAAGAAAGATTGACCTATACCGTTATGATAAATAATTAACAATCCCTATAAGATAAGATGAACACGATTACACTTCTCAAGAATAGAACTTCTCGATTATAAATTGTTATAGGCGATATCAATGATGCACAAAATCAAACGTGATTCACACTTTGATTCATCATTGCTCGACTATTTAATTGGGCTGAAACATTTTACTTTCAGAATGAACGAAGATTGGCAGTGATTATCAAACTGGTCATCGAAATCGTACACTGAATCTATATAAAAATAAGAAACGAACTATATGTAATGGAGATCTCAGATAATCAATATTTAAAAATTGTCAACATCAATATATATTGTAAATAAATGTTATCAATATTATTAACAATAATAAATATCGAAGACTCTGAAATATTGACAGTATAAGAAATTTTTCTAGTTATTGTTACTATTACCTCTTTATATTTTTTAAATAGTTTGAGACAGAACAAATCATGTACATAATAAAAAATAATCTACTTGCACTAAAGAAAAATTAAAATCATATAAATCTTTTTATATCATCTAACTTTTCTTCTAGAACTTTTTTAATTTTCAATTGTTTAAAAATACAGCTTAACCTAGTTACTAAAAACCAGTAACTAGTAATTATAATATTGATCATGTGAGGTCTCCTTAAGCGTGGTATTTTCTGACATGTCGTTAAACAGGAACACAGTACACTTTAACGAATAAAAACGTGTGTATAAATTGGTACATTGAGAAATGTAGCAAAATGTAGAAATCGAGTAACAAACATTCATTCTCTGCCATTTAGGCGTCATAAGATAACTATAAGAACAGCTATTTTGATCCTCAGTTTGTAGGTCAAAGTATGACTTTTTGCGCTTATGTAAAATCAATATAAAAAATTTTTGATGAATTCAAAAAGAGAGACAGAATTTTATGTTACAGATCCTGTTGCAAACTATGTATGTAATAGTCTGGAATAAGAATTTTATGGATTTATAAAAACAAAAGTAACGATTTAACACTTTCTACGTTGGCTGGGATCTTGACAGATTGTAATATTGTGTGTATTTATTTATAAGTTTGTAAATCAAAACGCTTCACGTTTGGGAAATTTTAATCTCAATATGACTTCAAGCGCGGGAAAATTCAAATGCGAAACGCTTCAAATTAGAAACGCCCCCATCTTAAAATCCTTCAGTCTTGAAATTATTTAAATTCAGAATGCTTCAAATTTGAAACACTTCAAAGTTGGAACTTTCTCAGTTTAGAATGCTTCAAATTTGGAAAATTACATACCTGAAAATGCTTCAAACATAGAACTTTCCTAACTCAACATAATCTCAAACTCTAACTGACCTCATGCTTGAAACGTTCCATGTTCAAAATGGCTTCAAACTCGGTAAAATACGAGTTCAAAATGGTCTCGAGCTTAGAATGTTTCAAACCGAAAATAGCCTCAAACTTAAAAATTTTGAAATCATTATGCTTCAAACTTGGAACACTTTACACTACAACTGTTTTACATTTTTGAGGCCTTAAACTTGAAACCTTTACAAACTCATAATGCTTCAAATTTGAATCGCTTTAAACTCAAAATGTCTCGAACTAAAAATGGTTGAAGCACTACGTAAAAACTTGATAAGCTTCAAACTTGAAATGCATCAAATTTAAAATGTCTCAAACTTGAAACATCTGAAAGTCCAGAACCTTTTAATTTAAACGTGTGAGGCTTTGATGCCTCCAGTTAACTTGAACATTTGTAGACTCGAAATGCCCAAAATTTGAACCACTTAAAAAATTTAAAGTGCTTCAAACTCGAAACTCTACAAACCCAAAACGTTCGAGTCCCAATTCTGCATAAAATGCGCACTAATATCAATTGAATCCGGTACCATACGTCCGCTAAGTTGGCGCTCGGAAACAATGCGAGTCTTACCGCTCCGCGTGCCAACTTACCAGACACGCACGGTATTAACCCATTAACATCGATTCCACTTGTTCCGTTCACCCACCAAATATCCACACCTCGGTCCGCGGCGAAAGTGTTAATCGATCCGCAAATATACTCCGAACACACGAAGAAGTAAACTATGATACATAAAGCTTCAAGTGGTCAACTTTCACCGGTCGTATACGATTCGGAACAACAGCATACCCACGAATATCAGCCCCGTTCACGAGTGTCCTTTGAGCGACGAACAGATCAAACAAGAGCCTCTGTGTGGTAATGATGATAATGATGATGAATGTGTTCGTGGACGTGTTTGCGACCAGAGCTGGCAGCCGCGTTCTGCGAGAATTCTCTCTCCAACCAACGGACAACCTGGACCATGGCTCTGGCCTGATCCTGTTCTCTGGTCGCGTGTTTCAGCTGGTGTTTCTTGCTCGATTTACCGCACTGCTGTTGCTGCGTTTGCCCGAACTGCGTGGTCGTCTCGTTGCGCTGAACATTATGATTGTTCGACGGTGTCTGATTGATCGGATGCTGACTGTTCGGTATCACGTTACCGACATTGCGATTGGTCGTGGTTGTTTGGTCGTACGCGTTGGGATTGCTGCGAGGAAGAACTTGAGGCTGCACATAGGCTCGAGGTGGCTGCACCGCGGTGTTGTTCCTCTGAAGACCGTACTGCGTCCGGGATTTCCTCAGATTACCCCGTGACTTCGCCGGCACCTTGGAAAAGGTCGTGTAACCCTGAGGCTTTTCCCGTGTCGGCTTGTGGTACGCAGTCGGCGTAGGCCGAGGCTCCGATGGCGATCGACACTCCTGATTATAGTGCGCTGCAGACTCGACGTGAGGAGCCTGCGATGGAACGCGCAGTTGCTCGTTCTGATGCCGTTTCCTGGAACGATCGGTTAGGTTAGGTTTTTCTGTGCCGGTGACATATTTTCTCGAGCAGACATGTCAGTCACGTGACCCGCTGAGTGAGCTGCGGCCCGACAGAAAAGATATGATTGGTCAGTTTTTAATGTTAGTAGAAAGTTGGTGTAATATTATAGTACAATTAAAACACATAAGTCAACCCTTCAGATTACAAGTAGATTTCAATTAAAATTGTGAGGTACATGAATTTAATTAACGACAGGATATTGAGACCCTGTGTAAATACATGTATCACTTTACATTTATACACATTAGTATCACTTTATATGTATGCACAGTCACTTTACGTATAATGTATCTTTGAAGGGGTTGATTGCAAAATAATTGGTGGGATTTTTAGTAGATAGAAAAGCAGATAGAATTTTCTACGTGATTTAAAGAGAAAGATACCTTGACGTATGAAAACTGAGGTTATTCTTTTCCATGTTCGCCTGAATGATTTCCAAGAGTTGTTGCCTTTGTAGGGCACCACTGCGTTTTCGTTGATTAGTCGTGAGGAGAGGCGCCAAGGGGGAAACTGCTGGGGAAACGTCACTGTCGTCGCTGATATCACCCTCGGAGCTATTGGAATAGGGTGACGGTAAATGAGGTACGGGCCCCACCCTTCTGCGTAATTCCTCCTGCTTTATTCGATTCGTTCGCGCGTTTTCACCCTCATCTTCGCTGTGAGTGTCCACTTCTTTCTGTTCGTTCTGAATAAAATAACAAACAGAAAAAAATGTTATTTTCATTTCTCGCTCTTTGCGTTTGTCAGTTTTTATACAAAAAATTATTTATTTTTATAGTATATAACAGTATGTATTTTACTTATAATATTTTTATAATAATAGTTCATATTACAATTATATTTTTATAATATATGATAGTATATCTCACATGTATAATTATATATTTTTGTGTATGTATGTAATATTATATATTATGAAAATGAGATATGATGGCTACTGAAAGCAGTGTAATATGAATTTTCTCAAAATTATGAAATTTTCCAAACATCTGTATTCTCAAATTTTCAAATTCTCAAACTTCTATATTCCAAAATTTCAAATTCTAAAATTTGAAGTATTTCAATTTCTAATCTGAAGTAGTTCCAAATTTCAAGTTTTTCAATTTCACAAATTCTCAAGTTAACAAATTTTTTAAATTTCCAAATCTCTCAAACTCCACATACTCATTCCCAATTCCTAAATCCCCAAATCCCAAATTTTTTAATTCTCAAATCCCTAAAATTTCCCTATTCCCAAACCTTAAAATTTCATACCCCAATATCAACCCCTGAAATCTCCAAACCCACATTTCTAAATCACCCAAATTCCAAATTACAGTAAACTCCCACTAAAAAGCGCTTCCTCCACCTACATCTATTACCCAGAACTACCGCGTAAAACATATTAACGTCAAAACTACTATCGACTAAAACGGTAGCTCCATCAATCTAGCAACCACAACTGTAGCAACACAATCGGCCATAAAAAACAAACGAGAAAAAAAAAGATTTGCGCGAATGGTTCGTGATCAATTAAAAACGAATAAAACCGTTGACCCGCGCAGTTTCCATCTGGCCATAAATCTCGAGACGCATAAATGATAAATCCGGCTGTAGCTTCTAGAATTGTCGGGTTACGAAAGAGGGACGCGTCGGCATAAAAACGAGACTCGAATCCTCGCCTCGCAAGGGCATCAATCTTACCTGGCAACGGTGTCGTAGCACCCTTCTCCTTCTAGGAACTCTGCGTAAACCGTGCGCCGTTGTTGTTGTTGTTGTCGTCGTCGTGTGAGCGGCAGCGGCGGCCGTCGTATTGTTGCAGGACGCGTGCTTCAAATGGCAGCAGGACGAATTTCCGGAAAAGCTGGTGGTCGGCTGCGAAGAAGCGTTCAAACAGCCGGTCCTTGGCTGGCTGCTCCTCTGATCCGGCGACACAGTCAATTTCACCTTAATCGTCTTACTGCCGCACGGCGGTACCTGGATGGAAGCACCCAGGGTATCGTAAATGGTAGTGACCAAGCCAGCTATGTCGTCCTTTGTTATCTTCCCGTGGCCGTCGAAGTCGTACAGGGTGAACGAGAATTCTTGCCGCTTTCGGTCGCCTTCTGCTACCGACACGTCGCATTCGAATTCCTGAATTCGGGATAAAACGTATTTACTCATCATTATTTGTATTTAGTACTGATTATTCGGACTTGTTGCTGATTACATAAATTTATTGCTGATTATTTCTACATATTGCTAATTATTTGTATTTATTACTGGTTATTTGTATTTATTTCTGAGTATTTGTACATATTGCTGAGTACTTGTATCTATTGCTGACTATTTGTATTCATTGCTAAGTATTTGTACTTGTTGCTGAATATTTGTATTTGTTGCTGAGTATTTATATTTATTATTGTGCATTTGTATCTGTTGCTGAGTACTTGTATCTATTGCTGATCATTTGTATTTGTTGCTGACTATTTGTATTCATTGCTAAGTATTTGTACTTGTTGCTGAATATTTGTATTTGTTGCTGAGTATTTATATTTATTATTGTGCATTTGTATCTGTTGCTGAGTACTTGTATCTATTGCTGATCATTTGTATTTGTTGCTGACTATTTGTATTCATTGCTAAGTATTTGTACTTGTTGCTGAATATTTGTATTTGTTGCTGAGTATTTATATTTATTATTGTGCATTTGTACCTGTTGCTGAGTACTTGTATCTATTACTAATCATTTGTATTCGTTGCTAAGTATTTTTATCTGATGCTAGGTACTTGTATTTGTTACTGATCATTTGCATTTGCTGCTGAGTATTTGCATTTGTTGCTGAGTATTTGTATATGTTGCTGAGTTTTTACAGTTATTGCTAAGTATTTGTATTTATTATTGAGTATTTGTATCTATTGCTAGGTACTTGTATTTGGTACTGATCATTTGTATTTGTTGCTGAGTATTTGTATATGTTGCTGAGTACTTGTATCTATTGCTGATCATTTGTATTTGTTGTTGACTATTTGTATTCATTGCTAAGTATTTGTACTTGTTGCTGAACATTTGTATTTGTTGCTGAGTATTTGTATTTATTATTGAGTATTTGTATCTGTTGCTGAGGACTTGTATCTATTACTGATCATTTGTATTTGTTGCTGGTTATTTGTATTCATTACTAGTTATTTGTATCCATCTATGTTTATTTGTATTTATTACTTATAACTTGCATCTACTGTCAATTATTTGTATAAATTTTAATTAATTTTAAATAAACATGAAAGAAAGAAAATAATTGATAAGGAAATATTTTTTAAATTTTTATTGATTGACATTTTGGTTAAAATTTTAACTTGAAATAATTATGAGAAGGTAATAATAATTGATAAGGAAATATTAAAAGAATTTGTATTTATTAAACTATTAATTAAAATTTTGAATGGAGTCTGTCATCTACTATAAATAATTAAAAATGTGAGGTACATAATTAATGTATTACATTATATACATAATAATAAGTATTATAATTTAAAAGAAAGCATAAATTAATATTTACATTAATTCTTATCTTTAGGAAGCTCGACACAGATTAAAAGCAATCACCTTAAATTTTGTAAGTCAAACTAAAAAACTTGTAAAACATTTGACTGTCTACTTGTAAGACACTTGACTGTTTTTATAGTTCCAGTGTTAACCCATTAACTGCCAAACTTTGATCTTAATTTTACCGCATGGGTTGTTTTACATATCCAATATTTGTGTAAGTTAGACAACATTGAAATAAAAAATAATTTTGAAAACTAGAATGTAAATACCGAATACACATTTTATTTAATATAATTCCATTGCAAGTGATAAGAAAAATTTATATTCAAATCCTCATTTGGGGATCGCGGTAACAAGTAGGTTAATAATACCTCGAAACTGAGTTGCTTAGTGGTACTAGCACTCGGTTGTTCGTCATTTCCGGTGGCCAGTGTGGGGCTGGTCGAAGCGTCAACCGCGACCTGCGGTGTTTCTGTTTCCAATAAAATTGGTTGTGACGCCGGTGGTGAACCGCTGCAAGGTGCTGAGACACCAGCAAGAAGTTCTTCAGAGTCGCTACCTTCCGTGTTACCAACAACTGCAACCAAAAAAATCACTAATATTTCATTTACCGTTGATACCACACAACAAATTCGATCAGGTACTTATTAAATCCGAAAATAATTAACAATAGTGGGATGAACAAGAAAAAATTCATTCTGAATTTAACCTTTAACGATTACTTATAGGATATGGGTTCACTTATAGAAAAATATGTATAGATTGACTTAATATAGGTTAGAAATATGTATAGGTTATCTTATAGAAAAATATAGGTTAACTTATGCAAATATGTATAGGTTACAGCAGAATAGGTATAGGTTATACTTAATAGAAAGTAGGTACAGATTAAGGTATAAACTAACTTATGGAAAAATAGCTGTAGGTTAACTATAAACATATAAAAATAGACTACACTAGAAAAGTTGTGCCACTTGAGTTAAAATGATAATTATCAAATTTAAGAACTTTTGAATTGTATTTTATTTTTTATTTTTTCCTATATGTCTATGTACATAAATATAACAATATTTATTAAATTCAAGGTCATTTTATTAACCTTGAAGACATAAGTGACAATAGTTAAGTTTTTACGAATATTCCAAACGAGATAAATTTTCTATATTTCCAGAGATGTGCAAGTGATGAAATTCGATAAGTTACCCCTTTTTAGGTTAATCTGCAAACTATCTGCTATTATGGTGATTTCTTGCTGAGTCGCCATTGATCCACCTCCATTATTCAGGGATTAATAGACTTTTTAATACCGGCGTTTATTGATACTCGTTACTTGCGAATTGTAATTAAATTGGAATTAAGTTTATATGGAGGAATATAATAATTAATTAATTAATAATTAAATTTCAAGTCTGTTAGAAAAATACAAAAGATATATTTATTAAAAATTTGAAATTGTTAATATAATTATAATGTCCAAAATTCTCTTTTTCTATTGTAATTAACTATTTAATTAAGTTAAGCTTATATAATAATTTAGATATTAATAAATTATACTACGAATATAATAATAAATTATAGTATTATGTTATATAATTATGTAATATAAACTTACAAAATTTCAGATTTGCAAATCTGAAAAATTGGAATTATTCTGTTTAAAAAGTTAATAATTTAGAAATTTAGAAATACAGAAATACAAGTTTGGAAATTTAGAAATTGAAAAAATTAGATTTTCACAATTTGGTAGTTAGAAAATTAGAAATTTCAAATTTTCAAATTTTTAGGTTTACAAATTTGAAAATTTAGCAATTTGATCGTTTGAAAATTTAGAAATTTGGTAATTTGAAAATTTAGAACGTCTCTAATTTAAAAATTTAAAAGTATGGAAATTTGAAAAATATAACAATAATTTATCCAGACAAAATAATTGACTAAGATTCCCCTCTATGTCACTTAATTCCCGCATTCAAGAATTTTCAGCTCTCATTCTTTTTTTTACAGATTCCAGTGATCCTCAAATGAATAAGTAAACTCGATCGGGCCGTAGTTCAGAAAATACGATCGTAAGATCGTTTTGGTGCTCCGTTGTGTTTATTTTCGGTCGTTCTATGTTACATCCCCTTCAAAATAGTCCCGAAATACTTCCTACAGTCCATAACTTAAGTACCGAGTAGCACTCTGAGTAACTGACTATAAATACGGACTTTACCCCAAGGCGGATGTTACTTTGATACCTTTGAGATTCTAATTTTTGTTTACGAGGGATACGAGGCGCTCAACCATAGATAACGGTTTCATTCTCTTTGATGAGAGTTTCATGCTCCAAGCAAATAAAAGGGATTCCATGAACGTACTAGAAAATATTTTCGGATATACTTTAACGCTTTTACAGCTGGTTCACTTGTTGCGATTCGAAAGTCAAATATTGTAAACGTGCCTTCATCTGAAAAGTATACAAGGTTTAATGGCCGCCATTTTACATATTTCTCATAATTTAATAAAAAAGAATTAATCACTGTACTTAATTGTAAAATTACTTTTACTAAACTACAAAATTTCATACATTCATGTATTTAAATTTCTGCAGAATGTGGATTGAACAGGTCGCCATTTTGTTTTATTTAAATAATTAGAAAAGGGACGTTTCAAATGAAAGTTTATTATGAAGAAAAATTCACTGGTATAAGACACCTTTGAGTCTAACAAAAAAATTAGGTCAACTCTTTTAAAATGGTTGTAGGTTTTTTACACGATTCACATTTGTGTTTTTTGTTTACTTCAAAAACGTATAATTTATTCACAGAAAATGTGAAAATGTTTTACACAAACATTTGAAATTTTTCTGCAACATACTGTATTAGCATAAGTTTATTTTTTTTTAATAATAAAACACATTCCATAAATAAAAGAGTAAGATACATTTTTAATTGAAAGCGTCTCTACATTGTAAATTGCTGTGCGTGCAAGCAGATTGCGTTCGCTTTTCGCCATTTTCTTTTTACATGGTTCCTTTTTGTGTGATACACACCGCAGCGTGTAAAAACAGAGCCAGGTGTGTGTTTTTCTTTTCATGTTATTAAACTACATACTGAGAATATCAACTTGGTAAAATAATTTCATAATATTTATTTGTGAAACAAAATCCGAGAGGGTTGGTTACAATAACCAGTACATAACATGATATTATGTTGCTGAATTACAAGTTTCTTCGTGTAGCTTTACTAATATAAGGCGGCAAGTATATAATTTTGTTTTAGACTTACACGTTCAGGATAGAGAAATTAAAAAAATGACAAAATTTGATAAATGCACAGGGGGTGAGGAGTGTACATAACCTCTTTAGAAATGATTTTATTTTATATTATTACAAAGGCTGAAATAATCTAATTATTATACTTTAATTATTTTAAATTGACAAAGATTAAGAAAATCTAGAAGATTTAATATAACACATGTACAAGAAAAAAGAATGTATTGAATTGACAGTTTTAAAAAAATTGTAAAATAATTAATGACATATGTAAAAGAAAAGAAAATGTATTAAATTGACAAAGATTAAAAAAATATCTAGCAAGATTGTAACATGTGTACTATAAAAAAAATTTATTAAATTAATAAAAAGAAAAAAAATGCAAAATAATTAATATAACACATGTACAAGAAAAAATTTACATACACATGTATCTGTCAGTTCCTAAATATGTTAAAGTTTCAAGTATTCTTTGTGGATGTGAATTAAATTTTTTGTTACACATTTTATAATTAAATTGTTCTAATTGCTTCATCACTACATAAATTCCTAAATACGTCAAATAAAAAATGTACCTGCATATGATAAAAATATACCTACACATGGTAAAAAATAATGTAACATCCTTACAGAGAAATGCACTTTATCCTAAATTAAACTGTGAACAACGTAAATTGCACCCTACGTATATGGTATACATTTGACGAATTTTATTGTTCGACGGATATCCGCAGGAGTGGGGTTGAACGAATTAAGGAATATGTACTAAAAGAGACGAAGGAGAGAGAGAACGTAACATCCATTTACAGCGTTTATTTCAGAAGCATCGTGCACTGCACTCGAAGGAAGTGTAATGTATCTATAATGTGTCTGCATTAAGCCGCCATTTTACCGTTACCTAGACGGCGTGTAAAAGCGTTCTACGGAAATGAAACGACTGAAAAGAAGCCTTTGCGCAACAACCGCGTGTATAAATGGACATCCACGAAACGCAGCGAGATGCGACACGACGTGTTAACGCGTTGACTGCTATGAGGGTCACCGTGAAATTTGATACAATGTGATAATTAGAAAAAAAGCGAACTCATGGTCATGTACCTAAATAAAAACGTACAAAATAAACCGTATTCTTAACCTGTAAGAAACCGTACATTGCCGGTAATTATTTTGTTACCGAGAAAGTATGGTAATAGAAATGTCTGTTGGTAACTATGTATATGTATACAAGATGTCACAGTTTGTTACCATCAATTTTTACCAACATATTCCATACGCAAATATAAGAAAATGATGTTACGTTAATATAGGATTTTTAACATTTTGGATTTTACTACTTTGAGATCTTGAAATTTGTTTTAAAAATTTTTGAAGTTTGAAAATTTAAGTATTTAAATTTTGTCAAGATGATAATTTTATATTTTGATATCTTGACATTTCAGAACTGTCATATTTTTGGTCTCTAAAAATTTTCAAAATGTATAGACTTGAGAACTTCCTTATTCCAGGATTTTGAAACTATTTCTTCATAATTTTTCCAAAATATATTGCAAAGTTACATATTCATCATTTTCCAAAAATATTTTTCCAAGTCATACATTCATAGTTTTCCAATATAATATAAATAAAACTTGTTATATTTTTAAAAAATAAATCAGTCTTAAAACTGTCATCTCCAAATGTTACCATATGCAAAAGTGTATCGCAGCCCATAAATAACCGTATGCAGATATTTCAGTGTTATCATCAAATCATAAAACATATTACAGCCGATAACATTGAATAATTCGATGTCCGAAATATTCGTGCAATTCGTAATCCCGTCGGGATGCAGCAAATACCTGATCAGAACAATCATAAATAATCGAGGATTCACGATAAAAAACGAGTTCTGAGCCGATGTTCGTTGCGTACCCTTCGCATATTCGAAATGTTTTGGCCACCGGTTACACCATTTTCTTCCAACGATCGCCGCTCGTGTTTTCGGATCGAAAGCCTCCGTTTTTATCTTAATCCCCGCGATACATCATTAAAGCCGATGCAATGCGATTTCCAGTAAAAATATGTACTTAAAACCGTCGGCATCAAAGGGGCCGCGGAGCAACGATAATTAGCGATACGGAACGCGTAATAAACGAAGCCGACCGCTAATTTCAATTACTTAAGATCAAAAGCAACAAAGAAGAAGAGGAAGGAAGAGGGGAAGAGCGAAAGAGAGAAAGAAGAAAGAAAGAGAGAATAAAGGAAAAAAGGTCGGATAATCGTATCTGCATAAAGAAACGGACGCACATACGCGTATAATGATACCTGCCGTGTGGTAATTACGCCCGTAACTCTTTCGTGGGGCAAGCGTTAAAGACCCAAGACACTGAGCGCACCGGGGGAGAAAAAAGGGAGACAAAGAACTGCACGAGAAAGAAGAAACTAGGGACAAAAACATGGGAGAGAGGGAGAGAGGATAGAAGGGTTGATAGAAAGAGAGGAGTTCCTTGCTTTGATATCATGGGTCTATTATTTTGGTATTTTTTGAGAATTAGAAATTCAGAATTTTGGAATTTGAAAATTTGATATTTGAGAATTTGGAAATTTTTAAATTCACAGATTTGCGGACATACAAATTTGAAAATTTGAATTAGGAACTGAATATTCGGAAATTCAGAAACTTACAGGTTTAAACATTTTGAACATTTGAAAATAAGGTTGAGATTTTGAGGATTTTTTAATTACTTACTTTTGAATTTGAGAATTTTGAAATTTGGAATTTGAGAAATTCAAATTTGAAATTCTGGAATTTTGAAATTTACAATTTTTGATTTTGGAATTTTGGATTTTCGAATTTTGGAATTTGAAAATTTGGATTTTAGAAATTTTTGAATTTGGAAATTTTGAATTTTGGATTTTGGAAATTTTGAATTTGAGAATTTGGATTTTAGAAATTTGGAAATTTTGGAATTTGGCAATTTTGAATTTTGGAATTTTAGAATTTGAAAATTTGGATTTTGGAATTCGAAAATTTGGAAATTTTGGAATTTTGGATTTTGGAAATTTGAAAATTTGAAATTTTGGATTTTGGAATTTTAGAATTTGAAAATTTGGATTTTGGAAATTTTTGAATTTGGAAATTTTGAATTTTGGATTTTGGAAATTTTGAATTTGAGAATTTGGATTTTAGAAATTTGAAAATTTTTGAATTTGGCAATTTTGAATTCTAGATTTTGAATTTTGGAATTTTAGAATTTGAAAATTTGGATTTTGGAATTCGAAAATTTGGAAATTTTGGAAATTTGAAAATTTGGATTTTGGAATTTTAGAATTTGAAAATTTGGATTTTGGAATTTTAGGATTTGAAAATTTGGATTTTGGAAATTTTTGAATTTTGGATTTTGGAATTTGAAAATTTGGATTTTGGAAATTTGAAATTTTTGAATTTTGGATTTTGGATTTTGGAATTTGGAATTTTGGAGTTTGAAATTTGATAATTTAAATATTTGAGAAATTTAGAACTTGAGAAGTTGAAATTTGAAAATTTGGAATTTGAAAAATAGAAATTTGAGGATTTAAGAATTTAGAATTTGAAATATAAAAATTTGGGTATTTGAAAATTTGAAGCGTCATACATTTAAGAACCTAGTAACATTCAAATATAAAATTAAAAAATTTCATAATCTAACTATTCCAAATTTGAAAACTATAAACTAAAAATTTGAAAATCTGTTATTGAGAACCTATAAAATTTTCAACCTCTTCTCATTGTCTCGAAAAAGTGCAACGTAACAAATCTAAAAAAAGAATTCACAAGATATCCACCCCCTAAGACAAGAAACTTCATTACCCGTCTAAAGAATGTCTCCATTTCACCGGAGTGTACTTACATCTTTTATCTAACCACAAGTACATACTACGAAACGAACTCGATAATTAAACTCCACCACCCATGATACGATAATGTGTGAAGCATCAAGGTGGTGCGCGTTTCCATGTGTACTTATGTGCACATACGGTCGTGTTTGTGTTACGTATAACGTACCGCTGTTGCGCCCTCTTGAATGAAAAGCAAAGGGGTAAACGGAACAAACGGCTTTTGCTTCTTCTTTGTAAATCACCCCTTTCTCTGTTTGCTCGCTCGTAACTTTTATCATTTGCCGACGCAACAGCTTTCCCCCGTATGAAAATTTGCCCCGGACGGCGACGCACGAGAAAGCAGTCACAAAGAGAGCGGTAAGAGCACAGGAGGATGAGGAGGAGAAGGAGGGGGAGGGGGAGACCGGGAGAGCTTCAAAAGCGGGACTCCCCGCTAGACGAGCCGGGAATTGTCGAACCGATCCGACCAACCTCCTGTCTCGATGATCAAACATTTCATGCGGAAATGCAACGATTGTGCTTATTTTTTTCTACACCACTTGTTTTCGATTCTGGGAGAGCCGAAGGTAAACTTCATATATTTTTATTTCGGGAGTTTACGGTTCCTAATTCTTTCGCTTGAAAGTTTTCTTGTTTATAAACAACGAAATACATGAATTTATGACTTTTTTAATTTGTGAAGTATCAAACTTATAAACTTTTTAAATTCCTATGTCCAAATCGAGCAATTCGTAAATTTTTTCAGGGGTTATATTTTAAATTTGAAAATGTTCAAATTCTACTATTTTAAATTTGCCAATTCAAGAATTTTCAAAATCTAGTATTTTACAATTTACAAATCCACAAGTTTTGAAATATTTTAAATCATCAAATTCTTAAATCTCTAAATTTCTGAATTCACAAATTCGCAAAACTTCAAATTTCCAAAAATTTTAATTTTCAAATTCGCAGAAATCCAAATTTTTTAATTTTAAAATTAAATTCGATAAGGCCCCGAATTGCAAATTTGCAAAATCTCAAATATCAAAAATTTTACAATTCCAAAATCTATAAGATCAAAATTATAGTCAAAAGCCCCAAAATTTAACAATTCCAAAATCTCTAAGTCTAAAGTTCTATAAGGCCCAAAGTTTCAAACTTACAAAAGCCCAAAATTAAGAAATTACATAATCCAAAAGTTCCTCGGATCAAAATTCCGTACGGCTCAAAGTACAAAAATTTCAAAATTCCTAAGTCTAAAATTTAAAGTTTCAAAATCTCACAATCACAAAAACACCAAGATTTCAATTTCCAAAGTCCACGTTCCAAAATTCCAAATTTCCAAAATCCAAGAATCAGAAAATTCGAAACGTCCACCTTTTCAAAATTCTAAAATCCTCAACAGGCTCAAAGTTCAATAATACCAAAATGTCAGTCTCAAAATTCGCCCGTCTACACATATAAAAAAAAGGCGGGCAAAGAAGCAGTATTTAAATGAGAAAAATCGTGTTGCAATTTAAAACTTGTATTTTAATATTTAACAAGTCGCAGCTGACAGTAAGTGGGTCAGTGCGAAACACTTTGTAAATATCCCATTCAGAATTCGAAAACCGTCAGCGTAAGAGTCTAAAATAAAATTGAAATCTGTGGCACATTTTAAATATCGTCGGCATTCGAGGTTGAACGCCGGAAGCCCGTATCGATCGTAAAAAACAGACGAACCGCGAAATAACAGAAAAATCCGAGGAGGAAAAAAAATGCAAGTGTGACGTAACACCACGTGGGATCCACTTCTGTCATACCGAAGCAGCATCATCGAGAAACACGCACGGCGCGGCCCCGCGACTCCGGCAAAATATCACGCCTATAACCGGATTGACCAGACAATCCGTATACGGAATATCTCGATCTATCGTGCATCGCGATTTCGACGAGCATCGATACCTCGCGTGTGCATATGACAAAAAAATCCCAGAGACGAGAAACAGAAGGATCGTTAGAAAAAGACAGGCCGACAGTCGTTAAGTTGAAAGGAGAAAGAAAAACATTATATAGAAGCTTACCAGAAAAGGGTCTATAACCAGCGAGGAACCTTGCCCGCCACCACTTTACCAATCCGGTAGCCATGAGACCCTCATGCATCCACAAACGCTGCGCACACTTTCCTTCCAGTCTTCTTGTTTCGCCACTTTTTCCCTTTTGATGCCCGTCGTTCGTATCCCTGTTCCGTTTTCAATCACGATGGGGGAAAATCACTATTTCTCACTGGGAATACGGTTCACCGTCAAACTAACACACCACCGCGAACATCATGAGCTCCTGGTTGACGTTCGTCGGATGACACGGTTAGTGCGCGACACGCACCGGATAAACACGTGTTTGGTCCGCAGTTACCTCTCGTTATTTCGATTTTTCAGCCGTAGTCGAACGTTCGTACTCGCATGCTCGGTTTACGAACGAATAGTACGGGGTCAAATATGATCCACGCGAAAGCGTTGCGAGAAAAACACGGCGGATGAAAAGGGTTGGACACACGACATCGCTCGAATCGCGGCCCGACTACGACTACGGACGATCGTTCTTGCCTAAACCACGTTCCCCGTAATTCCCTTTCCCCTTCCATGGGGTGCTCCGTCGTCAACAGTGCCGAGCTGTGGATACATGGGCCCTGAAGGTAGGAGGCGCGGCTCGAAACCTCCAATTCACGCTCTTTCTGTCCATCTCTCTTTTGCCTCCCTCCCTTTCGCGCTTTTTCAGTACTTTCTCTCTCTCACTCTTTTGGATCCCTCTCTTTTTACATTTCTTCTTCGTCTGACCATATCGGGTCTTATTCCCTTCTTCTTCTTGTAGTTCTGTCTCTTTTCTTCATGAGACTCGCGGACTTCCTTCTCTCTAGGTTTATCCTATTCTCTATAGCAGTGATTCTCAAACTCATTTGAGTTGTGACCCCCTTTATGATGTTTGTGTATGGTGCACCACTTTTAGGTTATGTACAAGAGGGTTGTATGTAAGTTAACGGAAATTTTATGGGGGAAAAAATATGCAGTAAAATTGAGCTTTTTAGAATGTAATTTTATATTTGTTATGTTTGAAATTATCTACATATGTGGTTGGCACTGTATTTACATTGGGGGGTATAGGGAAGGAAAATTTTGTGATTTTTTAAATTCCAAAATTTTTTAAATAGACGCAAATTTTCAAATTACAAAATTTCCGTATTTTTAAATTAGTGAATTTTCAAAACACCAAATTCTCAAATTTTTGTGTTTTTAAATTAACAAATTTTCAGAATTAGAAAAATTTCCAAATTTCAATATTTGTCAAATTATCCAAATTTTGAAATTCTGAAATCCCCAATTTTTAAACCATTGAATTTCAAAAGTTTCAATTTTCCAAATTTTCAAATCCCAAATAATTTGCAACTCTCAAAATAATTACACTCAAATTCCCAAAAATTCCAAAATTTCCATAGTCACAAATTTTCAAATTTCGAATTTTTTATTATAAATCTACAAACTTTCATATTCGAAATTCTCAATTTTTCAAATTTCCAAAATGTTCCTAAAATGTTACTCTCATATTTATTAAATTTTCAAAATGTCCTAAATTTCCCAAATTTCCAGATTCCTATATCCTTCAAATTTCCCAAATTTCTAGAATCCTGTATTTCTCAAATTTCCAAAATGTCGTAAACTTCCAAAATTTCCCAAATATTTAGATTTCAATATTTTTCAAATTTCCTAAATTTCCAAATTCTTATATTTTTCAAATTTCCTAAATTTCCAGAATTTTATATTTTTCAAATTTCCAAAATGTCTCAAATTCCCAAAATTTCAAAATTCTGAAATCGAAAATTTCCAAATTTTCAAAATTCAAAAATGTAAAAAATGTTCAAATATTAATAAGTGTCAATATCAAATATTAATATTTAAAAATTAACAAATGTTCATAAGTCTTGCTCTCCATATATCGCCATTTTTTCTGCGGACGTGTACAACGGTCCTGTACAACAACAGCGGTCCCCCAGAAATCATTTTGTCCCCCTAACTAAAGAGGGGTCACGATCCACAGATTGGGAACCACTGTTCTATATCCTCTCTTTCTTCTCGCCGCGTCTCACTTTGCCTCGGTTCGCTCGTTCCGTCTCCCTTTTACCTTCGTACTTATTTCGTCGTACCAACCGCGCGTATACTTTCCTTTTCTCCTTCTTTTTTGTCCAGCCGAAGGTCTATGAGAGAAGCGAGGAAGGATAGCTTCGCACGGCTGGTGGGGTTTTGAAGGAAGCCGATGATGGTTCAACGTGGTCTACGACGACACTAAATGTCGACGCCGCGACGTCGAACGGCATGCGTAAAAAGGAATCGGCCTCCTAAGGATTTCGATTATCGCCGCCGCAAACGAACCGTCGCCGGATTTTTGCGGCGCCGATCGCGCGGACGTTGCCCCTGTTCGATGAACAGAGAAAGTTGCTTTTGAAGGATTTGGAAAACCGGGCTTCCTTTCTCAAAGGACCCCAGTATCGTCCCTGGAGCGAAATCGACGATTCGTTGAAATCGTCACGGGAATCCTGTAATTCGTCGGAATGACCGACTACCGTTCCCCTTCGTCGCGGCTAACCGTGGCCAATAAATAATCACTTGGAGCCATCTTTACTTTTTTTCTCCTCCTTCGCACCTTGACCTTCCTTTTGTGTTGGTAATAATAATTATTATTTTTATCACTATTTTTTGGCACCGGTGTGGCCTGTACCATCCTCCAAAACAATTTTTACGGACTCGTAAGTTTGCCTTATTTACGGTTCTTGTTTGTTTTTTACTAACAAATGTATTACGACCTAACATAACACGCAACTTTAGACACGTAAGTTTGGCATATTATACGTTTTCTATTTGCTGTTTATTAATACAAATATAACAATAACATAACCTAACTGACATATAAGTTCAGCATACTATACCTCTTTGTTGATATCTGTTAATATGAAATGAGTGCAATCATAACCTAACCTAACTCAACCCGCCATTAGTACTGACACGTAAAATATATTGTATCTATTCTCTTTGTAGATGTTTGTTTATATGAAGTGAGTGTAATCATAACCTAACATAACCTGACCCAATCCACCATTACTGGTACATAAATTCAATATACTGTACCTACTCCTGTAGATATTTAACATAACCTAACTTTACTCACAGTTATTAATGACACAGTTCACTATATTTTATCTGTTTTGTTTGTGGATATTTATTAATATAGTTATAACCTAACCTAACCTAGGATACAATTATGACTTTCACATAAGTTCAGTATATTGTATTCCTTTTTGTTGGTAAATATTTATTAATATAAATTTAATGTAACAATTACCTGACGTAAATTAACCTAACATAAAATGTTCATACATAAGTTTAACTATCTGTAATTTTTTTGTTTGTACAAGTTTAACATAAACTTATAATTAATTGTTTCTAAATTTTTGTTCTTGTTTCACAAAAATTTTATTGATTTTCTATAATAAATTAAATATTAAAACTTAACCAATAAGAACTTATTTTTCATCACTAAAATTTATTATAATTTTATGAAAAAGTTAGAAGTTTAAATTAATTTCTGAAATAAGAAAATAAAACATGAATTGCCAATAGAGCAATAGCAAAATTACATCACATCGCGTAGTACCAAACGATTGAAGAACGTTCTAACTGTATGTTAGAACATAAATCATTTTCGGAGTGCAAATAATTTTTAAACCCGCGTCTTTCCAGTATTTGCTAAACGTTGTATTATTTGTTTTCCATCTACCCAAGGTTAAAGTACGTTAATGTAGTGGTACAGTACGATAAATGAGAAATACTCTTTTTGGAGACTGTACCCGCACGCTATTATCTCCTAGCGGTGTTTCAGAAGAAACATAGGCGTCGCCAGTCATAATTCATTGAATGAACTTCGATAAAACACACTGCCTCACACACACCGAAAACTAGCAACCTTCCAATTAATTTATTCACAAAAAATATCCACGCATATTATTAAAAATTTATCACTCACATTACACTATACGGATTAAATATTCCTATAGTACATTATTAATTATATTAAAGAACCTGAAACGACAAGAAGAAACTTGTAATAAATTAATATTGACCAATAATAGATACATTAAAAAGTCTTAGGCAGTTCATTTTTGTACCCGCAAATTGAGCAGTAAATTAAAATATGAACGCAGCTTTGAAATTTGAACGTTATAATAAAGGTGACAAATAGTGGTACAGTACGGGAAAGAAAGAGGAAATGCAGTACGTTATGGGATCCCGTGGTGGGTACGCCACTGTCTCGGCAAGTACCCCCTTGCTCTCCCTGTACGGAAAGTCTCAACCCACCATGCCACGCTATGCCGTGCTGTGCTGCGCTGTGCTACGGTTTGCCGTGCCATCCTCAACCGCGTAGCATGGCTAGTTGTTTCTTTTCTTTATTCCTTTGTCGGAAAGTCGGTGGCGAGTCTCGTTTTTAAGAGAAGAGAAGTAGAGGGGAGGAGGCAAAAGGAAAACGACAACCGCTCAGCAGGGGCTGAGGAAGGAATGGTCGGGCCGAGGTTAGGGGGAGGGAGAGAGGGCCACGCAGCAAGGAGAATAAAACGTACGGCTCAAAAACTCAGTACAGACTAACCTCGAAATAAAGCCGACAACGGCCACGGGAAACCGAAGCGGTATCTATTAATAATAAACTGTTTTCGAGTGAAATCTTCCACGATAAGACGATTTCTTGGAGGGCAACGATTACACTTCGCGAACACGACACGGCTTTTACATGGCCTCCCATGCGAAACCGTTCGACCCGACGACCGTTCCGTTTGCGGCATTATGTAATATGTTACATGCGAATACCGCGTGTGTATCACGCACCCGGTAAGAATGCTGTTGCATTATTGAAGAAAATTGTTTGCTCGAGTCGGTAAATAGGAAACACGCATTCCTCTATACCAGGCGTGTTCGAAATTTCATTCATCAACAGTGACCACGCAAAATTGTGGAAAATTTGATGATAACGCAAAATTATGGAAAATTCGAACAACTATTTTTTTATATTTATTTGACGTTTTTATATTTATTATACGTTTTTTGTTTTCTTATGATTTCAGTTGTTTGCTTTCTAGTTGATTATTGTAGGCACGGCGGAGTCCCGCTATATGGCCTTCGGCGAAATTGCAGTAGCTGAAAATATTGTGATAGACCGGAATTCCATCAAAACAGTACTTTAGCGCCGATGTGTATTCAAACATCTGAAAACTTAATTTGCAAAATAGGAAATCTGAAATTTCTAAATTCTTGCTTTTATAAATTTAAAGATTTAAAATTCCCAAATTTGAAAGTTCGAAATTTTCAAACTTGTAAATTAAGAATTACTCAATTGCTAAATTTGACAATTTGAAAGTTTGAAAATCTTCATTTCAAATTACTAAAATTAAAAAAACCAGTAAATTGTAAAATTAGTAAATTTATAATTTCTAAGCTGAAAAAGAGGACTTAAATTTGGAAATCAGTGCATTTGAAACTTCTATCTCCCTAAATTTACAATTTCTGAATTTTCAAATTTCAAATTTGTAAAACTAAAAATTTCCAAATTTAAAAATTTCTACATATAAAATGCCCTTTTATTTCCTAAAAATAATTTGACATTTAATTTCCCTCGTTAGAGTCATGAAGTCAGCAATGTTTGTTTTTCCGTGATTCTGAACGGTTCATTAAAAACTAATCTCGACCAAACAATGTAAATATTTCTTATCCTAGTTTTCCGTCGCTACCGAGTCTCGTTATCTCGATCGGTCTTATCAAACGACACTTCAACTTAGGCGCAACTTTGTCTTTCAAGCGTCACAGATAATGATCTTGATACGATCGTCTCCCAGTGTTTGCGATGCCTTGCACGATATCTGCTGCATTTATAGCATTATCGGTGCAGTAGTCATCGACGAACTCATCCATCGCCGTGACGACGGGTACTCTACGTTGTCGATGCATGTTTCCTACTTTTTGCAATCGTTTTTTTGTATAACGACAGTCGATTGGTAATTCCTGTCCTACATCCTACCGCTTCAAAAACACAGCTAAACTATTCACAGCTAAGTTATTATTTCAAATGTACTCGAGAATCATTTTACTGTTTAATAAGAGGTTATGGTGTTACTAGGTTATGGTGACACCGTACTTTTTCAAAATTAAAATAAAACTTTGCATCACTTTGTAGTACTTTCAAACATACAAGATAAATTAACTAGATAAACGAATTAGATAAATTAACTAGAATTTAGTAGATTATGTATAGACACATTTAGTATGTTTAACCTCTAAGGGACGACTTTTAAGGTTAGAAAAAGATTTAAATTTAATAGTGACTACAGATATTTAGATCTTTAACTTAGAAAAATTATTTGCATAATTATATTTTACTCACCGTTAAGTTGATAATAATAAAGTGTTCCAAAGAAACATAAAATATATGATACACATTGTGTATAAATATCGGTTGTTGAATTTTGAAGAAAACTAAAAGTACTTACACATTTGTGTCGGTATCCTTGAACTTTTTACGATTTCGTGACAATGTTTCAAAATGCACGATCGAAGCAGTACGTTTTAAAAACATTTAATCTCCTCCCTGGACCGTCCGGAGAAAAACAGGAAGAGAAAGGAAGCGAAGGAGGGAGAAGAAGAGATAAGGGAGGGAAGAAGGTCCACGACCGGATCTTATAATTACGCTAATTAGGCAGTAACGCGTAAAAAGAGCGGCGCGTATATTTATCGCAAGATATCGTCGAAGATCGGCAAAAGAGGACGTCGTACGACAGAGTACGACGGGAAAGGCTATAATACAGTTTTGCCGCGAGCATCAGAAGCAACAGCAACCGTGGCAGCAACCGGCGGTGCCGAGAAAGAGGCAACTCTGATGTTGCTTTCGCTTTACTCTTTTTCGCGAATGATAGACGTCTCATCTATAAGATATCATTATATCGATTTATCTTAACGATATAATTACTTAATTAAGAGAAGGAGATGGGGCAAAAATCATATTTTTTAAAGTCCCAACGTTCAAAAATTTCAGTCTCGAATTTTAAAAAATTCAAAAACCTAAAAATTTGGATAGGTAAAATAATTGTGGATTTTAACATAATTACAGTCTCAAAACACTGAGTCACAAAATTAAAAAATTTCAAGACCCTAAAGTTTCAAAATTGTAAAATTCAGAAGTCTCAAAATCTCAAAGTTTTAGAATTTCAAAATTCCAAAATCTCAGACCCAAAAACCCAAAATTTCAAATTTCCAAAATCTCAAAGACTCAAAATGCCAAAATTTCAAAATCCAAAATATCAAAAACCCAAAATCCTAAAGTTTCAAAATTCCAAAATTCCAGTTTCAAAATTTCAAAAGTCTGAAAAATCCAAAATCCAAAAACCGTAAAACCCACAAATCCCATTAGAAAAACTAAAGTTCATTTTATTTATATTTTAAATTCCACGTACACATACTGAGGTACCAAAACAACAAAACGTGCGGGGCCTCAAAGCTCTGAATCCGGTCCTGATAAAACCGAAACCAAAAGGAATACATAGTTCCATAACAATAAAAATAAAAAATCCCAATGATATACTACAGTGTACTATAATTAAAAGTACGAATCGAACCGACCAAACATCACCAAAGAAATAACAAATCCAACCGCGAATTATCTTAATGTATTCTCGTACTCTGTTCGCCGCAAAAACAAACGGTCTCCCCAATCAACGCGGACCCTTCACCCATTTCCATAAAAATTATATCGCGGCTTCGTAAGACACCTCTGTATTACCCGCGTACGTACATTCCGTATCAGGGTTTTCGTGATCAACCCTCGGCAGAAGTGGTTTATTATCGTTATCGGTGTTTCCTGTTCTATTTTTCCGCGGATGGTTAATCAACGGCCGACAAACCGGTGGTGAACGTGTGTGGTTGCTACCCGTCACAGATTTTTCTCTCATCAGGCCAGAACAGTCCGGGACTGAGCGTTTATGGGTACCTTTACTGGATGGATTCGTCGGTCGGCGAGGAGAGGGGGACGGGAGAATGGGGGGGTTCGAGGGAGGAGGGGGGCCATGGCTGGATTACGGCCCGTTCGAGTCGGGGGGGATGGGGCGGGGGCGGGGGGGAGGAGGAAGCGGTCGGCGCTTTTGATCTCAGCCGCGGGCGCCGACAAAGCGTTCATCCACTCTCCTACAACGGCGTGCTGTCTCGCGAGCAGGAGCGCGACAATGCGACCGGGCAAAGGAACGGGAGAGAGACAATGGATAAAAGCGAGCCAACCGGTAAGGTAGCGTGATACGGAGCAAGAAGGAAGAGAAGCGGAAAGAGAAAGCTTGAGCAATGCCGGACGAATGGTGCGCCACGGCGCGATGGGGGAAGGGCGAAAAACACTGGGAGACCCGAGAAACATATGGTGCGACCGACGAAGAGGCTCGTCCGGGTTAGAAGGAGACGAAACGGGCAGAAAAAGAGGGGTAGCGAGCAAAGAGAACGAGAAAGCGCGTCGTGTACAACGGAGAAAGAGGGAAATAGGAAACAGAGATGGGTCGCGAGCGAGCGAGAACGAGATAGTGGAAAGGAGGGAAGTCGCAAGGATAGAGGAAGAGGGGAACAGATCCGAAGATCCGTTCCACGATCTGGTGCTGTCGCGCTCGCTTTAGCATGGCACTGCCACTCCCTTCAGCCGGCCACACCAGCTTTGCTATTAATAAATAATGCTCCGTGATCCGCATTACAACTAAAGCGGCTCGTTTCGCTCGCCGGCTCTTTATGCCCGATACCTTGAACGCGTGGATGCCCGTGGCCTCTTCCGTATCACGTACGATCGACGATCTTTTTCGAGCGAAACGCTGAATGGACCGACTTACGCGGTTCGACGAAGTTCAGACGACTTTGAAGAACCTTGTGCTTCCTCGTCAGACGGGTTACGATTTAGAGCATTAGAAGCAGCCACGCGCGAAGCCATTCGGCTTCTGTCGCTATGCACGTTTTAATATGTGTTTTGGAAAACTTGTTGATTGAATTTATATTATTTATACGTAAACTTTTATGTACCGTAAATTAATTGTTTTAGGATTTTCTTATAATCATTTTTTTAAGACTAATATATATCACAGAAATTTTGACTTTTACTGGGGAGTTTCTTTGCATCAATTCGTGGGGGAATGGATGAGGAAAAAATTCAGATTCTGAACGAAAAGAATTTCTGCTATTCGATTGTCGATAATATATACCGATTAAATTCTGACTTTTCAGCGGTCGGTAATGTGTACCAACTATTGTGTTATTCGGATTCTGTTAGAAGACTTCACCATTTGTTGGTTCTTCAGATTTACAAGTTTCTGAATTTAAGCTTTTGAAAGTTTGGGAATTTATGGATTAGAAAGTTTATAAATTTGAAGTCTACATATTTGGAACCATAGGAAATCAGGAATTTTTAAAATAAGGAAACTTGTAAGTCTAGAAATTTGTATTTCATCTCTCAAAATTGAAAGCAAATAGTGAAAACTATAATCTTATATTCTTCCTTAGTCAAAAGAATCTTATATTGCATCAAAATGTACTTAACTGGTTTTAATCATGGAACAAATTTATATTTTACAACTATTATTAAAATTCTTTTCATTTCCGTGTTTGAAAATTGGACAAATACAACTAACATATTGTTACCAAGAAGCGTCGAACTTATAAAAAATTCCGATGCATACAATGTTTAACTTATCTCTACCCTTTATGTATATTCACATTTATATTTGAATAATCACGAATTCCTTTTAAGAATAATATTTTAATTTCCAAATCATTTTATACATACCTGAAATTATATGTTACAAAAACTATGTATATATTTATAATTCTCATTCTCTTACAAATATCAATGATGTATGTTAATATAGTCACGTAAATATAAAAAAAAGCGTCACTTAATGATAAAATAACAACATGAGATGAAAAACATTGGAAGACTAATATTTTTTTATTGATTTTCGTATAAGCGCCAATCTTTGTTTGTGTGCTTCTGTAACTGTTGCTCGCTTATATGGCCGTACTTCATCCGTACCAAAACCAGGGATCCACATATTCCAATTTCTTTCTAAAAGAGATACATAACAAAACCTTATATAAAATTTGACTTAGTGATTAATTATTACAGTAAATTAATTTGATTAAATATATTATATACAAAAGAAATATTCATTTCCCTATTTAATTTGAAATTATTTACCTAAATGTAATTGTACATCTTTTACTTCTACAGTATTAGCGTGACGATGCTTAGCCAATAAACATGCTGCATTTACAGTTGTTTCTACAAAATCATCTGCCAGTTGTAAAAGCATTTCTTCTACTTCTTCATCTAATTGTTCAGTAGGATCTACTTCTTTTACAAGATCTTGCAATCGTGTTTTAGTCAGAAACTAGAATCAAAATAATAAAAGATTAAATAAATAGGAAAGTTTATAATATTATGGTTTTATGATCTTATAATAATTTCTTGAGATTTCGGTTTTGTATTAATCTAACATTATAACTTCATAGAAAAACAATATATATATACATGAAAAGTTAAAATAAATACCTGAGGAAAATCATTAAAAGAACTTTGGTGTTGTTGTGGTTGTTGTTGCTGCTGCGTGGATGGTTGTTGTACAGATTGTTTTGGCGATTGAGATACAAACTGTGCCTGTTGAGACTGATTCTGAGGCTGCAATATCTGCACCACTGTATTACCACCCTGTATATTAGGAACGTTAGACGATGCCTGAGTATTTGGCCCTATTGATTGTAAACTGCCAAGTACAGGTGTTATGTCTGATCCTGTATTGCTAGTTTGTACAAGAGCTGTTTGCTGTGACATTTTTTAATCCTTTTATTTATTATGTATTTTCCTTATTATTGTTAAGTAAATTCAAATAGTCGTAACTTATAAAACATAGCTATCTGTTATATCTATTATAATCATAAAATATTTTTTAATGACATAACTCTGTTTAGATCCAATGTTGTTATGTTATAGAAATAATATCAGTTTTTAACACTCGAAACGTACGCATATAGTGTTAATCTTTCGAACGTTTTAAATCACAATATCTTGAACTAAATATTTGTTCATATCGTGTATCGGTTTCCATAACATTCAATTCAGTTCATTACTTTATTATGCACAAAGTTTGTTATCCACTACCGAGCAAAACTGGCTTCTCTTAGGGAAAATGGCGCTGTAGGGAAAAAAGTTGCGTACCAACTGTCAAATATTGTAACGAATAGTAGAGAAACTTTTCTCTATGTTGTCATCTCCCCTAGAGAAAACATACGACGATTTCTCGTTGAACAAATAATAAATCTTATGCATGAGCGCCTTCAGGTTGTGGGCGCTGTCATCGATAGAATCAAGATGGCCATGGTGTATTATAGAAAAGAAAATTCTAAACGTTTGAGTAACAATTTTTAATGATATACAATTATTAATCTACCACAAAGAATTTACTTTAGGTTATAACTGTGTTCGTAACGTTAATTGTTCTCACGAGAGCTGAGAATACCACACAAAAAAACCGAAAACGAAAATGGCACTTTTTGAGGCGAGCTGATCTCGTGAGGAATCTCCGATGTCAACGGGGAAAATGATTTCCTTAGTTTTTTTGGCGATTTCGCCAGTGATCAAGGCGAATTGACTGATTGTAAGTTTTTTTATTGTAGAGCAACTGTATTTAAAAACATACTTTGTTTATTACGAAAATAATGTATATTTGAATGTTGTTAAAAAACACACTGTAATTTGAAATAAATTATTTATCACTACCTTCTTATTAATTAGAATAGGCGTATATACATGTTTGAGTATAAAATTATTAAAAAATGAACACATAGTTAGTAATTTAATTATTACTTAAAATCATTATTTTGTATAAGATATTCTGCAGTTAATTTAATTATACTGTTTATCCCATAAGAGTGTATACATTAAATCTCCAAGATAGTTTATCATAATTCATCTGTTTTTCTATTCTATTCATCTATTCTAGTGATACTTCAGTAACAAGTATGACTTCTTCTTTAAATCGAAAACGAAGCTCATCTGTTAGTTTTACGAGAGCTAAGGATGATAGCGAAGATGCTACAGATGAAATCCATATATCTTTGGCACCATATATACAAACATATTTGGCACACAGTGGTCAGGGACTCGGATGTTGTGGAATTAGCCTTCCAGTACCATTTGAGCGAGCTGCCTCAAGGTCTTGGTGGAATCCTAAATTTGATTCAGAAATACTTGAAGAACAATTTAGAAGAAGTGCCTTTCCACAAATAAGATTAAGATTTCGGTACATAGTAAAATATTGTTTATTCTATTCGCATAGTAAATGTTACATTAATGTGTATCATTTTAGGTATGCCCTAACATACATCTTGCTAGTTTCTTTGTCATGGTTGACATATTTTGTTGTAATTGGAACAGAGCATAATACTACAACATGGCCAGCTATAGCAGCAATTTTTATTACTGTTGGAATAATGGTATCAGCAGTTTTATATTTAACGCATACCGATTATTACCAAAAATGTGTGCTGCAAACTTCACTAGGAGTTGCATTCATACTTTGCATTTTGTCATTACTTTTTCTCACAATAGTTCCACCTTATATAGATGGCCTAACTCTAGTTGGACATTTCGCTCTATGTTCAGAAATTCTGTTGCTAATTTACACTGTGTTGCCGATGCCACTATATGCCTGTTTGGGAATATCAACAGTTTATTCTGTTCTATTTGAATTTTTAACTGCCTATTTATATGGTACTAAAGCTGCAAGAGAAAAGTTTTTCAGTGAACTCACGTTACCAAATATTTCTACAGAGAATGATACCATAATAGACTACAGGAAATTATCAACAGCTGTGTATTCTTCTTTGAGAAATTTTAATAATAGTCAATTTTCAAATGTGATGCACGATAACAACGAATATATAACTACAACTATGAAAACGATGTCGTATTCCCAAGATTCAAAATTGTTATCTGTTCTTGGAATGAACTCATCTAATCAAGAACCCATGCTTGGAAAAGCATTTGGAATTCTAAATAATATAAATTCCAATGTAGTATCGACAATAGTTAATATTCATAATTCCACTGTAAATGCTTCTTCTAATGATTTAATTTCCAAAGATATAAACGATGCAACTTCGATATTGGGAGGAACTGTGTTTACCCGTAAGAACGGTGAAATGTCAAACTATTTTTTAAGTAGCAACATATCTAATCAATCATTTTCGGACGACAATTATTTTTCTACAAGCCTTGGGATAAGAATTTTAATGCAAGTTTGCATTCATCTGATAGGTATACATATTTTAATAATGACTTTTGTAAGAATGCGTGGTACGTTTATGAAGGTCGGCCAATCTTTATTAGTCCGGCGTCAATTAGAAATGGAGAAACAGCTTAAAGAAAAGATGATTCACTCTGTGATGCCGCCTAAAGTTGCGGATTGGTTAATGGAAGAAAGCGAGCGTGAAAGAGAGCGCGAGGATTCTTTGAAGAAAGGATCAATACCGTCCAATAACACGGATATCCGTTCATTATTTCGACCATTTAACATGCATTCAATGGAAAATGTTAGTATTTTGTTCGCTGATATTGTTGGATTTACACGAATGAGTTCGAATAAGACTGCAGAAGAATTGGTAGGCATTTTAAATGATCTTTTCGAAAGATTCGATGATCTGTGCGAACATCATGGATGCGAGAAAATTTCTACGTTGGGAGACTGTTATTATTGTGTAAGTGGATGTCCAGAGCCAAGATCTGACCATGCAAAATGTTGCATTGAAATGGGACTAGGTATATTACTTCTATTTCTGTATCTCATCGTATAAATATGTGTACGAAGAGTAATTTTTACGTATTTTTTTAATAGCTATGATAGAAGCTATAAAACAATTTGATATTGAAAGGAGGGAGGGTGTTAACATGAGAGTTGGAGTACATACTGGAACTGTGCTCTGCGGAATTGTAGGTACTAAAAGATTCAAGTTCGATGTTTGGTCTAATGACGTTAGTTTGGCGAATAAATTAGAAAGCACAGGAAAACCAGGAAGAGTTCATTTAAGTGAGAATACATTAAGTTTTCTTGATGATCGATATATCACGGAAGACGGGGAATTAATAAATGGTATTATTATTAATATTATTATATATTGTTTCTGAATTACTAAAAAAAATATACATTCCAGTTTTGCAGGAATTAAAATCTTTTCCTTTTTAGGTATTAAAACATATTTCATCAAAGGTCGAAGATCAGATTTTACTAATCAGTTTATAATGAATATCACATCTCCGAAAAGTATATCGCCTTTGATGCAGTCACGTCATCGTTTGGCCTCATGTAATAGTCAGTCTAAATCAAAGTATCACTATCTCCATATGGTTACTAATCCAAGTGATTATAGAATGAAAGCGAACTCTTTACCAAGTATTCTAGATTCCGAAAACGGCGATACTGATACAATGGATGAAAAGGAAACTGCAAATAAAAGTCCAACATCCGTTGCTAGTTACGGAAAAAAAAAGTTACGGAATAAACCTTGGAGATATTTGCAAAGACAACGAACTACCGAAGAAATGACTCCCTTAGAAATGGAAGAAGCTAAAGCAATTATTGCTGAAAGAGCAAAAACTGAATCTCATTCGTATGAAGATCGTAATGGATTTAGGCAGGTCAAAATCACGTTAAAAATATTCTTATTTTAACTGTAAATCGTATTATCTTGTTTGTATATAAGTCATATTTCTTTACAGAATACATCTCAAAATGACGTTGAAATGGATCCAAATCCTGTACCTTCTAGTCCTTTATTATCTGGTCAAGAGCCACTCAGTCGTGCCTCTTCTATGTGTAGTAGAAAAGATTCTGGAATCAGAAGTAATAGCAGGCGTAGCAGTATACAGCAACAGGTATACATATTTATATTCATAATATGATATTATTTGAAAAACATTTTAATTCTAAAATTTCAATGAACAGCAATATCAGCATACATCTTTTCCCCCTGCAGTTAATTTTCACATTTTAGCTGTTTATGATGAATGGTATGGCTCAAGGAGACTTATTAGCACACAGAGTGAGTGGCTATTATACGTCTAGTTCGACGTTAAACTCTGTCCAAGAGCCATCGTCTTCGGTACCGCCTTATCCGTTTCCACCAGCAGTCACGGATACCTTTGGTGCATGTTTTCATAAGTTAAGAAAACAGTCCGATTTACAGTTAATCAGGTGACTAAATTGATATAACTTTTATCATTGGTGTAACTAGGTTAGGATCAGAGTAGATGTAGTGATACGTTGATGCCATTAGTAAAATTAGGAGACAGTTCATTTCAAACAAAAATTCTAATTACACCAATGACCATTAAAATCTTGTTTCATAAGTAACATAATTTTATTCTTTATGGAAGGTGCGTTCAAGACAACGTCAGTTCTCAACGGTCATACTTCGTGAAGCCACCACTGTCGAGTTTGACACTTTTCTTCAAGAACAAAGAAATGGAAAAGGAGTACAGAGAGAATGCTCACAAGGTTAGCGAATGTATCAGTGGCAACCCACCCACCTTGGCTACCTCGAGATTCAACACGTACTTTGATATTTTAATATCGGCATTAGTTTACACTGCCGTCTCAGTCTCGCTTTTCTTGCTTTGCGAGCCAACTTTATACTACATGATATTTTTTGTATGTGCCACCACCATCCAAATTATAGCGGTGTCGCTTTGTGTCCGTCAACTGTTGTATCCGAATATGATCCACGGGACGTTGACGCAACAGTTATTTAAGTTTTTCTTACAATGGTACCCTTGGCACATCTGCGGTGCAATCCTAGTCGGGTTACCGATCATTTCTATTCTTCTCAACTATACATGCAGTAATTTTCATAGTTTGAATAATTTCGAATATTACTACGGCTACTTGATCTTCGTCGGCTTAGTTCACTTTTGTAATTTCACGCAACTTAATTGCTGGATGAAAAATTTTCTTGTAACATTCATGGGTGTGCTATTTCTTTTTCTCATAGTGAATCAGGTATCATACAGTCAAAAAAATCTTGGTACCCAACTCATCAATAATTCAGTACATTATCTACCTCCTTCGCATTTGATGGGTAGTCAATTTAATGATAGTAACGGGCGAAAAATATTTAACGGCACTCAGTTTGCACCAAACTCTATAGCGAAAACTGCTTTCATGAGGCAACGGGAGGTAGAAATCCGATACAACGAAAGATTGTACAACTCCGAGATTTTTTTAGACATGATACTTCTGCTTCTGCTAGTTTGGTTCTTAAACCGTGAGTTCGAGATCAGTTACAGGTTAAGTTTTCACGGGAACGCGGTAGCCGCCCGCGATAAAAGTCGTGTGCAATCTATGAAAAATCAAGCCGATTGGCTTCTGCATAATATTATACCAAAATACGTAGCCGACCAGTTGAAGACCACCGCCAAATATTCGCAGAATCACAAGGCTGTGGGCATAATATTTGCAAGTATAGTAAATTTCAACGAGCTCTACGACGAGTCTTATCTAGGAGGTAAAGAATATCTGCGTGTGCTGAACGAATTAATCGGCGACTTCGACGAACTGTTAGAAAAACCAGAATTCTCGAACGTGGAGAAGATCAAAACGATCGGTAGCACCTTTATGGCAGCGAGTGGTTTGAATCCACAAGTCAGACAACAAGGTGAACACGAGTATACGCATCTTTTTCAATTGATAGACTTTGCTATGGCGATGCACAAGGTAATAAATGACTTCAACCGAGATTTGTTAGGCTTTAAATTGATTTTGAGAATCGGCTTTAATTATGGAGACGTTACCGCTGGCGTGATTGGGGCTACAAAGTTGTACTATGATATTTGGGGCGACGCTGTAAATATAGCATCCAGAATGGATTCGACCGGAGTCGCTGGAAGGATACAAGTGGCCAAGAATACTTTGGATGTTCTCGCAGAACGATACGAGTTTGAACCACGTGGCCAAGTTTATGTTAAAGGGAAAGATAATATGGACGTGTTTCTATTAATAGGAAAGAAGAGCGATGTTGATACAACGATAAGCACTTGAACATTTCAAATGCACATTGGCGTAACTAGGACTTCTAGCTAGAATGGGCTGGCCTCCAGATTTATTCCTAGGGTCAATGACGCAGATTAGAAGATTTTGGAGTTAGGAAATTCTGAAATTTAAGAACTGTGAATTTGGATATTTGAAACTCTATAACTGTGTGCTATTATTTAGTTACGCCAATGCAACGCCTAAAGTCAATGAAGTCGAATGAACTGTTAATGGGATTATTTTGATTGTACGTTACACTTAACATCGAGCATATGATCTTTTCCGGATCAGGCTTCTAGCGATCTCGTAAGAATTGTATAAATTTGCGGTAGGTATACCGACGGCGTAACACGTGAACATAATACGTACCTTACTCTTCGATTGCTCGCTCATTAAAGATATTTATTCTTAATGAAATATTCACTGTATTTTTTTACGTAATTTAAGGGTATCAGATACGAGACCTACCAAAACCTACCTTTATAAAAAGTACAAAATCAAATCAATTTTAAAATAATGAAATTTTTCCTGATATTGTTATGAAGAAAAAAAAGATTTGTGCTAAACGTATATCGAGATAAATAGTACGCATCATTAATGTTTGTATGCTTATTGAATGAACGAACGATGCGAATGAACGAGTGAACGTGTAAATGACCGGCTCTGGTTGTTGTCAACAGTTCCTAGTATAAAAGTGCGACTTATTTGATAACTGCTAGTTATCATATATGTAAAAAGAAGCTTTCTGATAATTTTCGAATCATCGTATGAGATTATATGATCTTTTTTTCTCTATTGTGGTAATCGAAATTGTTTCTAACGTAAATTGGATATAAAAATATGTCAGGTCACTCTCAAAGTATCAACATTTTAACGAAAGATACCTCGAATCTCAAACTGTTCTTTAAGACTTATTCGTTCAGTAAATTATGGTGGAGTCTTAAATCTATCGCTGTTGTAATTATATTCATTCAGTGTATATCATTTTTCGTTGATTATTCGCACTATATAGGGAATATTATGCGGAGGAAAACCTGTTTTAAGGTTACTATAAATCTCGCAAGTATAGTACATTGGAATCTCGCTATATGACCTTCGATGGCACTATAGGAGTGAATAAAAATTGTGGAATGAGCCATATAAAGGGAACTTGGAAGTTACCAACTTGAAAATGTCAGAGTTTGTAAATTTAAAAAATTAAAACTACATTCCTGAATTTCAAAAACTCGCTCAACGAGCCATAAAACGAGACTGCAGTGTACTCTATAATTCCATGCCAAGTTTTGCATTCTGTTTTAGTTGGACGTACGACGATAGAAATTACTTAACATTATTTCAAGATTAATTGCATAAACTATCGCATCGATAATAAAGCTGTATAGTTCATAAATTACCATTCCGTCATTTTTAATCTAACGTTTATCTTTTTCTTTGTTAATTATCGGTTACAGGATAATACAAAACGGCTATAAAAATTGTGAAATATTTTTCTCAACATTTTACTGCAATTGTACTTCAGACAGTTTGTATATAGAGATTCAATACATAAATCCCTTTCAATCTTTCGTGTTTGTATGCGCATTATACTTGTACAAAAATTACAAAAGGTCTCTTGAATTATAGCATTTTCTTATCCGTACTTATCTCCGAATGGATCAGTGAATTTTGCGACTTGTATAAAAGTAGATTTATAAATTTGTATATGTAAATGGAGTATTGAACAAAGCATTTCGTTATTACTTTCAGACTTTTTTGACTGGTAATAAAATTTGTAGTTGAAACATAATAAGTAAATCGATTGTATTTAACAAGACATAATTTCGTGGAATGTTATCGTTTCAACGTGTGTATGCCAAAACAAGAAATTTATCACGATATCATTTAAAATTTCACAGTCTTTATCACATTTTATTCTCTCTTTTTGTTTTTAACGATATCCCTCTCATTGTACAACTTTTAAATTCGATTTGTGATGATTGTCTTCTATTATCGATCATTAACTAATTCAAAGTATCGTTAATTATGTGATGTGTAATGGTAATCATGTAACGTAGTAATTTGATTTCTCATGCGATAGCTGCAATGCTGTATTATTCACAACAATGAAACATAATCGAAGCAACTGAAAATAGTAACAATAAAACATGGAAATGTTATGTAGTTCGATTAATAACTAATATTGAATAAGATCCACGTAACAAGCATTTGAAATGCATCTTCGTCAATTTTAAACGATAAATAAAAAGTTGCATTTAATACGGCTGTAACGCATATTAAATAAAACTTGTTAAACGAAGAAAGTTTATAACAGTTAAAAATAGAAAAAAAAAAGAAATACCTAAATAAACTTTCGTACAATAAAACAAACATCGGTGTGAAACATATAACGTATAAACGCTTTCGAATGTACTAAGAAACGTACGCACTTTCTTGTTGTTTAAAAACAATTATAATCGATTCGAATACAAACTTTTATACGAAATAGTAAAATTGTTTTTTTTTATAAATCAACAACCGTTGTATTGTACATTAGCGAAATGTTTACAAAAATCTGTACTGCGCATCGTGTGATCGTTGAAAACCATGCTCTGCTTTACATTGTTACAAGAGATTTTATGTAAATCCAAAGGAATAATAATAAATGCGTGAGACTTAATATACAATTGTTCGGGGAAACATACTTAATATCCATTTAAAATTTGTCTCATTACATGTGTTGCATGTTCTTTAGCGACGAATGCCTTATGTTACACGTGCGTAATTGTACACACCATACACACACTACATACATACTTACACACGCGTGTGCGTGTACACTCTGCATACTCACAAGACAAAATGTTTTCTGTATAGGTCGAAGTCCCGGGTCAAAAATAGGAGGGCTTCACAAATAACACTGGTTTAATTTCTTTTTTTACACATTATTCACAGTTGACGTTAAATGCGTGCGTAAGCGTAGTTTCTTTTCAATTTTATCCCTTTATTTCTAACAGATGCGTCGATAAACGTTACTCGCATCACCAAATTGTATACACGTGTTTAACTTCACAAATAATTTAAAAACGAAAAGAAAATGCGTTCTCGAATAGACTTATTCTATGAAGTCCTCTTATTTTAGTTACAGGATCCCTTCATGCATATAGTTTAATCTTTCTTTCTTCTTAATAGGAAATCGCTTTTACGATGATTTATTATTATTTATCAGTTTAACCCACGTGCACGCAATATTGTCATCTAGATGTAGTTTCTGCTACGTAGATCCAGCAAATAAAGCTGCTACAAACCCACTATCAGTCGAATTTTCGGATATTTCATCCACGCGTACAGCCTGCTGTTTTCCAAAAACTTCTATTCGTGGCAAATTGTCTATTTTAACTTCTTTACGAAATAACTGGCCAACACTTCGTCCAATAAGCTGTACAATACACGCGGTATAAATTTAAATAAACCTTCTATTACATTCCTATTATACAATTATTTGCAAAAAATACTTACTTGGTTAGTGATCTTCTTAAATAGATCTTTCTTTCCTTTTTCAACTTTATTTCCTTTGGTACTAACCACCGACATTTTTTCATCGAAACGTTGTAGGTCTGTAGGATTAACACCAGGAATTTGTTGCATCACTTCGATAATATTAGGGAACTTAGGTCGTAGGCATTCATAAACTTGTGCGCCCAACGTTATCAAGGAACCTTGATTAGCTTCGTGTTGTCCATGAAGTTGTAAACCTTGAAGAATAGCTACCATAATGTGAGCTGCCATAGCAGGTGTTAAACTGCCATCAGTTGCTAATGCTCGTACCACTGGCCCAGTTAACATTGTAGCTTTTAAACTTGCATTGGAATCATTCCAAGCCAAAGCCCTAAATAAATCAAAAGAATTATGTTGTAGATGTATTCTACTTCAATAATAAATACTAAATCAGATTGAAATCTTTTATTACCCTAAAACGCACAGAACCACACTATGACACGTCGATGGATGTCGAAGGACAACAGCTCCCAGTTCGCTAACAACTTCAGCGACTATACTGTTTCCTCGCGATGACGGAGGATCAATGGCCATACCTCCGCTATCCTGTTCCATAGTATCAGGCGGTGTTGCATCACTAGCAGCACCGCCAACAAGTGCTACTTTTAACACATCTACAAAGTCTCTTGTCAGATTTCGATTTAACATGTCAGCGATAACTTCTTGCGTATCAGTATTTTCCTCGTCCAAACCACCAGATTCGTAGAGGTGTGCAATGTACTGCCACTTGGTACTTAGTCTATGGCACACTGTTGAAAGATAATTGAACAGTGAATAAATAGAAGAGATATAAAAATAAACGTAAAATATCTTACTATGTGTAGAAACATGAGCCAATACAGGTACAAGAACACTTTCATAAAATGCAGGTGGACAAGAATATATAAATGGCTTCATGAAAACACGTATAATTGGTCGTAATCTATAGTCAGGAATCATCTGAAATAAACAAACGGAATCTGTTTTAAGGAATAAACAAAAATCTTTTCTCCATTTTCATATCAATATACCATATTCAGTCCAAATAAAGAACGAAACACAAAATTACCTCCATGTTAGAGAAAACCGAATTGATAAGCGCTGGTGCTAAACCAGGTAATTGATAAAAATCTCTTCCAATCATATGGCATCCACTACCTAGCATATGATAACAGAGGTCGTGAATAGTAGTAAGAAACGACTGCATTCGAGCTAAAGCGGTAAAAGAAGATTGATCCGGTTCAGAAGTATTATCACTTGCTGTATTTAAACCTAAAAGATTTGCTTTCTCCACTTCCAATAATTCATGAGCATTTTTATAGCCCTAGAAGAAAAGAGAGTTAATAGTTAATATTCCTTAAATGTTAAATGAAAAAGATATGGATGTTTCTATTACCTCGGACAAGGCTGATAAAGCAGAAGGAGTGAAGAGAGCATTCATGGTTCTGAGCAACGCGAAAAGTGTAGGCAGTACTGGGATCACATGTGGTGTAGCAGGATTTCTGTACACTGGATTTCCACTTTCACTAAGTGCAGCAACAAAACTGCCTCTTGCAGCACGATCTGGATCATCTGGTATACTACACCGCTTCACAACACACAATATCGTACAAATGCAAATCATTAAGTCACTTCGATTTTGACCCGCTGGATCATCCGTTATGTTTTCTGCTGGAGGTCGATCTAATCCTACGAATCTCATTAATTCTAATGGTCCTTTGAACGATTCAGATCCAAGTGTAATAAATTTTGCAGATGCATCACCAATTATCTCAGCAACAAATCTAGTTTGTCTTTCATAATCACAGAAATGATTTGATATCAGTAGAAGTGCTTCATAAAGTAAAGTAGTCTCCATCTTCGATAATGGGCTAGGTTCTCTTGCCAGACCACGAACCATTGTATGTATTTGCTCGAAAACTGGGAGGAGTAACAGTGGATATTTTAAACTGATCTTGACCATCAAACTGGCTGCATGTCGCCTCACATTCTTTGCTGCTCTAGATCGAGTACCCTTTGTTTCACCAGGCGCTTCGAATACCAGGGCAGCAAAGATCTTCTCCAAAACTCTGGGCAAGATAGAAACTCCTGGCATTGTTATTGAACCAGTTGACATCGACAAAAACACAAACAGAGCACTGATGCAAGAAAGTAGTGCTGATAATAGCCAAGGATCTTGTGGGGAATAACCAAGGCATAGCTCCAACAATTGAAGGCCAGTTTGTACGCTTGGTCGTTCATTGATTAACAGAATTCTAGATACCACAGAATCCAAAGCTTGTGCAAGAGCTTCCCATTCAAGGTACTGTGGATCGTTTTGGTCACTTTGATATCGGAGATCTGCCATTCCCTTTGTTATTTTAGCTGTTAACCATTGCTGTACATAGGTAAATGTTACTAAAGGCGCTATCATTGTTGCCTGTCTAAAGCCTTCTAATAAATCGGTTCTAAATCGATGAAGAAAAACATTGAACTCTTCTACCGAATCGTAATCTGCGAGACAATATGCACTCATTCCATTACTTTGCCTACTTTGTGGATACGCTATTTTTATTAATTTTGGCGCCGTATTTTCTACATATTTCGGTACATAAGTTAACAATAACGGATCTTGTTTTATCTGTTCGTGTTTAAACAACATTATCCAAATAGCGTTTGCCATGTGAGTTAATGTTAAACTTGAATACATGGTAAAAGTTAGTACGGTGTCTAAAAATATGTTGAAATGCGTAGGACGAATGCTGGAACTATCATCTTTACCCCAAAGTGTACATAGTTGAGTTGCCATACCAGTTAACACCTAAATTTAAAATTAATATTAGTTACATATTATAACTGTTCAAAATTAAAATGAAATTTGTACAAAGATTGTACACATAAATTTTAGTTTTTTTATTTTTAATACTTCTTAATTGTATCTAAAAATGTTTTCATTTACCTGTGTAAGTTTCTTTAAAAACAAATAATGATTTTCATGAATCTCATTTGTTCCAGTAACAGGTGGTGCCATAGTTGCTGCTGTATAAATATATCTTAAAGCATCTTCAGAAAATAAAATCATTAACTGTTTTCTGTCTTCAGCTTTTCCTTTACGATTTACAATTTGTAATAAGCATTCAGCAGCTGAACACTGAAATATTGGATCTCCTAATAGAAGACATAATATCTGAAGTAATCTACCATCCTCTGCCATAACATGAGTGATCGAGATCCATTCCACAAATCCAGTTAACGTAGACAATACAACCTATTAATCCAGAATAAGTTTAAAAGAATTGTATAACTCTAATCAATTATTTTATTCTTTAAAATCTTTATATCAATTTACCTGTACAACTTTACTATGCGCTGCTGCTTCAGAAGTACAACCTAAACTATTCTTCTTTTGAAACTCAGAAAAATGTTGTTCCATTAATCTTAAAAAGAAACTAAAAATCTCAGCCATGTTGGTGTTAAGTGCTTGGTATATATCTTTCCTTCTTTGATTGGATTCTAATGTTTGTAAAAGTGCAACATCCTCTACCAGTCTTAAAAATACTAGAAGAACCAACTCCGTTTGACTTTCACCCCTTGTACATGCCTGACTAAGCTCTGCGAGCAGTGTAGGCCACTGTTGTGGCCACTCTCGTTTTATCATTTCCACTACAACACGAGAAAGTGCATCTTTAATATGAGCTTCCTCTTGTAATAATGGTTCTGTGCCTTCTTGAAGTAGTTTCATTGCATTCTCCTTTATAAATATCTTTTCTGACTGTGATATTTGTGTCCATCGGTATTTAATACAATGTTCCATTAATTGTAACCCAAAATGACGAACCACAGGACTTCTGTTTGGAGCTTTTTGTGCTAAATATAATCCACATTGTGCACAGAGAGGAGATGATTCTTTAAATCGTTCACAAGCATTATAAACTTCCAAACGTTGCTGCTGTGGAACATTTGGTGACATCATCACTTCTACCACTTGAGCAAGTTCTGCTGATATTTGGGCAACATTGCCCACCCCGAACTCCATTCCGATTTACTTTGCTGTAATTAAATATAATAACTGATTAGAATCTTCTATAACAATTTTAACATGAATTATATCATGTAAATAAAATAGTTAATTTTCTGTGTGAGAATTTCTTAAATTTCTTTTTACTAGAACTAGTGTAATAATATTATTATTAAATATATTGGATTTATATTTTAATTTGAAATAATAATACATTACCTATATGTACAAAAAGCAACTTGTGGAAAATATTAAAGTTCCATATGTTTTCCGAAAATTTATATAAATTAATATAATTCGTAATAAATTTAAATGATGTAAAATCGCGTAATTACAGTGCAAGAAAAACACGAGGCCAGGCAACTTGTAAAGTATGCTTAACATGCCCTGGTAAGCATGCCTTGACAGACGGCACTTACCTCGTAACGTGATCGTAGATCGAGATGGATCGAAGATACACGTTTGGCAAAATATCTGCCAATATGGTTTGTCAATTCATATCTAATAGTCTCGTAAGGAGTTAAAAACTCGCGGCGTGTATATACAAGCAGTGATCTTATATTTAGTCAAAGAAGTTCGATTCTGGGAGATATGCGGCACGTTGAACGATTACATATAGCATACGTAAAGTATGTACTGCCCTCTACATCGTTTAAATTTAACCTAACCTCACCTTACAGTGCATACATGTTTTTTATGTTTATATGAATTGCAATAGCAGGTGTATATAATGTATCATTATTCGTAACAGTTGTATTATAGATAAAATTTACAAATTGGGGAAAGATTTCAATATTTGTACCTTTCATAAAAGTTCAGTGAAAGTTGTTTTAGTTAAATTTTGGGATTAGTTTTCTTTGCAGAAGTTTAGAGGTTATGCCGGTGATCTTTTGTCGATCGTGACACAAGCACACGTCTTGTATCGAAAACGACAATACTAATACACAATGGACGAAGCTCTGACTGTACCACCCACATTTCAGTTACATTTTTCAAAGCAAATATATTGTGTTGAATTGTCACCTTACGAATGGTCTCAGCATTTAATTTGCATCGCTCTACCCGAAGAAATAGTTATCGGCACTGTTAAATTTCAGGTAAAGTATTTTAATTCTCATGTTTGTATACATGTGCACCGAACTCCACAAACTTCATGTAATACAGTTAAATTACACTTTGTAAATTGAACTTTTGAAAACTGTTTGTATGGGAAAAAATAAAAATGAAATACTGTAATATAGTCATTTTTATAGTACCCAAAAAAACAAACGTACCTGTTTTTAATGTATCTCTTTAGTTTGATAGAAACTTAGAATCAGTACGAATTAATGATAGAATAAACGAAATTGTAAAAATAGATTATTAATTTATGCTAAGGATGAAGATGAGGCTGTAGAAGACATTGCTTACAGTCATTTAAGAACATTTCGACATGACAGCAGACCACATGCTATTGCTTGGAGTCCTGAAACCTCCTTGAGTGTGGTATCAAAAGTTTTAATGTTCTGTGTTGCTGCGGCAGATTTCAAAATAAGATTATATAGCAGTGATATGAATTATGATACTTTGTGCGAGGTAAGAAAATCATTGATTTAACATGCTTGAAGTCCTTTGATCTATACATAGATCAGTATACTTTTTACCTATATATACTTTGACCCATGTATAAATCATAATCCTTATGATGTAAATACATATCATTTTTATGGATATATAAGTGGGAAGTACATTTTTGACTTAGATTATAAAAATGTTAATAATTTTCAAAATAATTTTTTACAACACTTTTTTTATTAATTCAAGATGGATGGACATAAGGATTATATAAATTCAATTTGTTATGAAACTGAAGGTGAAATATTAGCTTCTGTGTCTGATGATCACACGTGTAAGCTTTGGGCAGTAAAAGAAGATGAAAAGTGTATTTCTACGTTTTATCTAACATCCCCTGGAATGAGTGTATGTTTCCATCCAGAAAAGTCTGGCAAGTTTCTTGTAGGAGAAAAGAAGGGTTTAATTCATATGTATGATATAAGAAGTCAACAAGCTATTATGTCTTTAGATACAGACATTGTTCCTTTAATGTCAATTGACTGGGGATCTAATTTATTAAAAGTTGCAGCTGTAGTAGCTGGAAAGTTAGTTCTTTGGGATATGTCTAAACCAAGGTAGTGTAAATGATAAACAATTAATGGGCAAATAATTATCCAATTGCAATTTAATGAAAGTATTTTTATTTTCAGCCCACCCTTAGAATCAAAACCTCTACATGTTGAAGGAGGATTAATAGTCAAATTTTCACCAACTTATGAATATTTTGTAGCAACTATAGGCAGACCAAATAATTTATTAAAAGTTACAAATATAAAAACCGAACAAGAAATACTTTGTGGGCAGGTGAAACTAATAGGTGGAATAAGTTGGCATTATAAACTGCCATATATTTGTGCAACAAGTGATACAGAAATTCGTTTTTGGAAAATAATACTGAATTAAAATCAGTCATAATACATCTGCATTAAGGACATCGCTATTTTTACTTCAATAAAAAAATATTTTTTAATAAACATTATAGATTTTTATAAATACAAATCACATTCCCTTAATTTATTGATATTAACATACTATAAATCAGATCTCTAAGTAGAATATAAATGTTACAAGGTTTATAAATTTTATATTGGAAGTATGTATATTTTAATCAGTAGTTTATTCGGGTAAAAAATAAATTTGAAATTTGTAAAAAAATAAAAAAATAACGTAATTTATTGTAAACGTAATTTTATTGTAAACGTAAAGACTATTTAATATTTCACTTATACGCTAGCATTTTTCCATGACGTAGAAAGAATTTCTAAGAACTGATTTTTAACAGTTTCATCTACTAAATTGCTGCATAATTCATTCGCTTTACTGTAAGTCATAACGGGATTTGGTACATAAACTAAGTCATTTAAAACTTGATCCTTTTCGATTTTCAGTGCACTTAATTCCTCTATCAGAGATTTAGTGCCTTGATTATCGTTATCTTCATCAGATGCTTTATCTAGTAAGTAATTGTATGAATAATAATATACGAAAGCTTCGTATATAAATAATATATGGAAATTTATATAAGTAACTCACCTAAAACTGAAGTTATTTGATTTTCTAGTTTATTAATTTCACTTTTTATTGACCAGTGCTTCATCGTTTGTTTATTTAATGCATCGTCAAGTAAGTTTCCTATCAAATTAATATAAGGCTGTGCCTTATCGCTGGAAACTTCGTTTTCTAAATTGCATACGAGCCAATTGAGAAGAGCATAGCACAAATAAGCTCGTAAACTAGTGGATACAGGATAATCAGTCTTTGCATAAATACTTTCTTCCTCCATTAAATTTTTAATATCTAACTTCATAACAATTTTAATTAAGAAGCTATACTGATTTTCACAAGTTTTCCGATTCAATGTTTCATACTGTGTAACAGTATGTAATCCAGTAACAATATGTTTGAATTTTTGTTCCTTTTCAGTAGAACCTATTGCAAGTGCGAATTCATGACTAACTGTCAACCATAACTGAAATTAGAAATTGTTAAATAATGATTCATTATTTTTTAATTATCGGAAAATTAGTTGTTTGAAAGAAACATTATTTTTTATTACCATTTGTTCATTTGTCAAAGTAGTAAGGGGACGGTTTTGACATAACTCGGTATAATAACAACTACAATCTCCGCAAATATTTTCTAAATCTTGTAATAATCCATAGTTTGAATTTCCATCTATCCATGTTTGAACCATATCAGAATTCAAATCTTCCTTAATTATTTGTTCAAGTTTTTCAAGAGTTATTAAATGTACTTCTTCATACTAAACATATTCAAGGTTTAAGAGGTATTAAATGTTTGAAATAAACGTAGAGAGAAATATGAAATATATATGAGAAATGTACCTTGAGATATGGAAATTTTGAAATTATATTTCGAACTACATCATATTCTGAATTTTCCAAAGCTGTGATTATTGCCTGTTTTGCGACAGACTTGCTTAATGTATCATCATTGCATACAAGTGCAATTTCAGCTGCAGTTATTAACGTAGCTGGATCTTTACGTCGTGTAAGATATTTTATTACATCAGAAAAGTTTTCTAATTTAGCATAACTGACAGCAGAATTATAGAATTATTCACAATACTTAATTTTATTATCCTTTTTCATGATTTTTATAATTTTTACTTACATGAAAGCTGCTTCTTCGAACTGACCTACATTAACATTGTATTTTGCCCAGTTCTGCAACACATTTGTTAGAATTGGATCATCGGGTTCCAGTTTACATCTTGCAAGAGCATACGCTTCTTTATACAAATTTGCATTCTGAAGTACTTCAATAGCTTTATACGTTTTATGTATACAAAGTAAATATGATACTGCTTTATGAGGATTGCCTTCAGTTATTAATTGATACGCGTATAATTCGCACATTTCCTTCCAAGTTCTACAATTGTATTAATAAGTTAATTTTTGAATGATTTTATCTTTATTTTTTGCGGTGAAGGAATAAGTACATACTTCATGGAAAGACTAGCTGAAAGTGAAACGTAAAAATCACTGAGACGTTTTTCTTTAGCAGCTTCTTCTAAATTTTGCTTAAGATTATCAGACCACATATCCATTTGTGTGACTAGATCATATCTGCTTTTTTCAGTATGGTCATGTTCTGTGCATTGACAAAAAATAATGTAATAGATATAGTAATCAATTCAACAATCTTATCATATTAATTAATCACTTACTCTCACTAGTTAAAAATTGTACAAAATCTTCATGCTTTGAAAATAATAATGGTATTATATAACAGGAATCATCTTTCAGACTTTCTTCGATATTTAAATTCTCCTCACTTTTTATATTTTGTATAACATTCAAAAGTGAATCAAGCACAAGCGTTTTATTATTTGTTATATTAATGTTTTTTGTAAAGTATGTCGTTCGTTCAGATTTCTTTTTCTTTGCTTCTTTTACCGGTACGGTTTTTGATTCTAAAAATAACAAGTGATAATAAGTATTCATACTACGGAAATTATGCTTTAAAATTATACTTATAAATAGAAATATACTTTGTGTAATTTGAGAAACATCCGAACATTCTAACGGTGTGTTAGTGAAATTTGTTATATTATTTTTAACTGAAGTATTCGTAACTTTATTTGCTTTGATTTGTTTCTTTTCGCTTTTTTTTGACGTTTTTTGACACTTTAGGTCTTGTGGTAAATTATTATCGACTTTCCATATGCGTACTGTAAAATCTGCAGAGCCTGTTATGATAAAATTAGAATTTAGAGGACTCCACATACAGCATAGTACTGGTCCACTGTGTCCTATATAAGTAGCTATTAATTCCTGTGTTTCAATATTCCATACCTAAAAGTAATATTTTCTAGATGTACACACTTTTAACATCTATTGAGACACTTATATCATTACTTCATATAACTTAATACCTGTGCAGTTGCATCATAACTGCCAGATATTAAATGGCCACTAATGTATGGACTCCATGCCAAACAAACAACATTGTGAATGTGCCCGGTTAATGTAGCTACAACTTCATTCACTTCATAAATATCACTATTTTCTTCCTCATTGTTACTTGTGGGATCTTGTAATTTTGTAAAGTAATCCATTAAATTAGTCAAATCAAAGATGACTATTGAAGTTGATTCAAAAGCAGCAGCCAAATAATTTTTCAGCGGTGAAAATGTCAAATCTGTTGTAGTACTTTCAGGATGCCATACTAAACAATGTAACATTTTCGAAGAAAATTTTGCAGTGCCAAACGTTTTAAGTTTGTTATCGAGAAACGAAATTAATCTGAAAAATAATTATTATTTTAATGAATTCGACGTAACATATTTTAAAACATACCCATTCTCAAATCCTACTGCCAAACAAGAAAAATCTGGTTTCCAAGAAAATTCAGTACATTCCTTTTTCAATACAGATTTAGGTTCTAACAAAAGGTGTTATAATTTGTTAAATACAATATAATACGACTGTTAACTAATACATATGTGTGAAATAATACCTTGATTTGGCTTTTCTGCATCATAATACACAAGTTCTCCTTCTCCACAAGAATATAAAACATGCTGTTTGTTATCTGGGTTTGGTCCCCAACCAATAGTATATACTATATTTCTATGATATTGTCTGTACAAAGTAGGTGGTTTGTTGGTATTTGTATTAAACATTCCAATTCGACCTTCTTCAGTTGCATACGCCAACAAATTTTCTTTTTCAGGATGCCATGATATCTAAGTATTATATAACATTATTACATTGCACTAACATTTAATATGTTATATTTATTTTTTCTTACTGTACGAATTTTTCCTTTAATTCTCTGCCAGAAAACGGTTATGTCAAAAGTTGCACTATGTGCTTCAGATAAATTCCATACTCTTAACATTGCATCTCCAGCTCCAAACGCAACGCGTGACGTGTCTAATGGACATGCAGCGATGCAGTAAACATAGCCACTCTGCGTGAAAATGTTATATACGATTTCAACATTATTTTCGTTTATGTTACAACAAACAACTCTGCGATCCTGTCCCAAAGTCCAGATTGTAAACCTGTAAACCAAAAAAAGTACTTGCATTTATGACTTCACATAATTTACATAATTATTACTGATAAAAACCTTTGTTTCATTCTCCAGTTTTCTACTAAATTCTCCTGAATAACTGGCATATGTGAAATACAAAATAATCCTGTGCCATGACATGCATGTATCAACTTGTAAACAGGTTTGTGTTTTGATATGGTTGATAAATCCCACGATATTAATTCACTCCAAAATGAATTTGTAAGTAATAGTTTAGGTTCTATCCAATGAACCACAGTCCAATTACTTCCAGATGAATTTAATTTACTTCTATGATGGTGAGAATCAAGAGGTGTTATAGGTAGTGAAATTGTCATTTCATAACGACCATCTCCACCAGCTCTCCAGATAAAAACTGATCTACATATATGATTTTTATAATTATATCAGAATTGTAATTGTAACTAATATTTAATTACAACTATTTAAATTACCTATCCTTTCCTCCTGAAGCCAACAATAAATCTTTATTCATATTTCCACTTATAACATTATTTTCTGAAGGACACCATGATAGACTAGTTACTTCTGTATCATGCCCTCTTAGTTTGTAAACAACTCTCCCTTTACCTTGGAAATTAATAATATAAACTAAACCACTTTTAAAACCTACAGCCACAAGATACGGATCATGAGGACAAGAAGACAGACAAGTAGGTGCTAACTTTCCTAACGAAATTAAAGAAACTGTATCAAAGCGACTATTCCATGACAATACACAACCATCAGAACTTGCTGAATATACAACAAACGGTTCTTTGTATGACCAATCTACACCTATTGCTTGTACTTCCTAAAACATATAAAATAAATTAGAATAAACTAAAGACTTAAAGAATAATTCTGTTGTTGTGTGAATTAAAGCCCATGTTGCCTTAAAGAACTGAGAAATGAAACACAAATGTTTAAAAGCAGCATGGTCTTTAGCCTGCATAGCAGGATCTATATACTTACAGATTTTAAAGTATAAGTATATACTATATTTAATGTTTCTGAATTCCATATTTTAATTGTATTGTCATCTCCTGTAGAAGCTATTAAATTAGTATTTACTTCTTCAAATTGAGGAGTGAAAGCAAGACAAGTCACTTTAGTTTTGTGAGCACGTTTAATAATAGAATACTGCAATGTATTGTTGCTTTCATTAGGTTTAACAACAACAATTACATTTCTGGCACCCCATGCAACAGTACCGTTAAAGGAACAAGTTAAAATATTACTTAGGTACCAATTTGGTGAAGGAGGCAAAGTTGTTTCATTCATATTTGTGTGCTGAAATGATGTTAAAATTATTTAAAAATAATATAAGATCATATGATTCAGTCTTATGAGGTTATCAATCAGTTGTTTAACATTAATACCGAATTTTTGCACAAATTAAAAGTGTTTTTGCTATAATTTATATTCTATACGTAAACTATCACGTACAATTTACGTACAATATATTTATTATTATTTGCTATGCTTTTTATTAATCAAAACTTGCGATTAAAAAACTGACAGTTTTAGCGGTATGATACACGTGACATAAATATTCTATTAAATTTATTTAAAAATGCACACTTTCTACAATATTCTATAAAATAATCTTTTTAAAATCTTGTAAAATTAGGTTTGTTATTATTATAATCATTAAAAAAGAACAGAAACTGACATTTCATATATTCTGTTATTGACGGTTTGAATGGTGTGTATTGCTTATCTTCCATAATAGTGTGTGTTCATTTCTTATTCAAATTTTTAACAGTAATGAAATGAATATCGAATTTATTCGAATTACAATAATTACCTTGCGTTCGTTCTACTAAATTAGAGATAATATTTATTTCATTTTGAGAAAACGAACATTAGTTTCTAAAAACGAGAAGTGTTTAAAAAAAGGTAGTGTTCCTCTTATAAACATAACCCCACTTGTGAACTTGTATTTCAAACACGTAGGAATTTGATATTTTATAATTGACAATAATATTTAGAGTGACTGTGTGGTTAAAACTGCTACATATTTTCACATACAATAATCAAATTGAATTTTACATGATATTCTGTGAAAGTTATTGATTAAACTCACACCTAGGGAAACTCGTCAGTGCACAGGACCCGTGTGCTGACTTTTTGTCACCATTACATCAATTGCGATATCATTTTTGAACATTGTGTAGAGTGCAAAGTATGGCGCGAAAATCGTAGGAGTAAAAAATATTTGTACATAATAATTTTGTTTGTCATATTATATACATGTATACACACACTGAGTATTATATGCCTTCTTTGGGAATATTTATAACTTTCGGACGCAGAAATTTGAGGACTAGAAATTATATAAAACGAGAATGTAGAAAATAGGAAATTTGGAAGTTTGGAGATTTAGTACCTTAAAAATTAGAGAATGTAGTAGTTTGAAAATGTGTGATTGTAGAAATTAAATGAATTGATAGTTCAAAAGTTTGAAAATTTAGGAATGTGGGACTTTAAGGATTTGTAAATTGTCAAGTTTATATATTAGATTTCTCAAAATCGAAAACAAGTGGTGGGAAATTTATGCAAATAAATTTTAAATATGTTATAAACGATTTCTCACAGATGTCACTTTTTGAAGTAATAATAAAATTTGTGATACAACCAGGACGGTTACATGAAAGTTGTTTATTGACGTTTGTAACTATGTACTTATCAAATTCGTACAATTTCTGTGTATTTAACAAAAAATGTATGAATAATTGCCTGAAGGATGGTGATGCATATTATATGAGTCATGTATGTATATTCATTATTGCGATACATCATATCGAACTCGTTCATAGTGATAAAATTGATGTGGCGTGAGACAGCTCATAAGTGCATGTATATATCATCTCAGCACAGTAAAGTTTGAACAACAGTGTTGCTACATATATGATACTCGATATCTGTAACGAATTTATACAAGATTTGTTATTGTTTTCAGTGAATAATATTTTGTTTACTTTGTATCAAATTCAGAATGAAGAATTTCATCGTCATCTTTTTATCGTTGTGGATGTTTTCGCCCGTGATTTCGTATAGTTTCAATTGGTTTAAGTTTTATCAGGAGCCTGATCCAAAGGACGAACTCAACACGGTAAGTTGGATTTGCATGTTTCGATATTAATCGATATAACTCGACTTTCGAACACGGCTTTAGATACAAACAGTTTTTATGTGTAATACGTTCAAAAAAATAAAATTTATTATTTAGAGATGTATTTGAGTAATGCATTTTATTTATAATCATAATTGATATTGTTGATTAAAAATTAAATGTGTTAAATGAACACATTCGAATTTCCTACATACCTCACTGTTTTATATGTATATATTGCGGAATATATTTTCTTTGCAAATGAGTATGAATTTGTGATTAAAATATGTTTATCACACCACCGAGTAGTGCAAAAATTACTAAAACTTTTTGCAAATAACTTTCGATGTGCTTTTTATAGCAACTCACGAAAGACAAATATCTATCTTAAAAAAAGCTTCTAATGATTTGTGAATATGAAATAATTTCTCAATGTGACAGTGCTATTACGTATAATTTTTAATGTAATAGTAGAATCTAATTGGTATAGTTAATTAACGAATGTCGAGGTTCGATTAAATATTGATATTAATGATTGGTATTCTTTTTGATATAGCTGCAAATGATAAGGAAGGATGGTTATCCAGCGGAAGCTCATGCTGTTTTAACGGAAGATGGTTATATATTAACAATGCATCGAATTCCGGGGAAGCCTGGATCACCACCGATCCTTTTACAGCACGGTGTATTGGGTAGCTCTGCCGATTGGGTTATACTTGGAAAAGAAAAAGCTCTTGGTACGAAAATATGAAAAATGAAGTAACGAAAAGTCGAATTAAGTATTATACGTAATCTTCATGTTCAAAATTACAACTTGTGACAGAGTTTGATTTATTAAATAAAGCAATTAGTTATGATCCGATATGAGCAAGCAAACACTGTATATGCGATGTTGATAGCGAACGTGTTAACAGGATATATTACTAGGACGTATGACAAAAAAGAAGCCAGATGGTTAATCAACACGTGCATGAAAATTAAAATCTAATTAGCAGTTGGCGTAACTGATTATCGCCTACGTGTATTTGTTTAAAAGATTCATTATAACGATTAAAAATTGGTGAAATATTTTACATGACTTTTCAATCGAGTCTACGCATAAATCTTAAATTACAAAAATTACACAGTCAATTAACGTTAATTAAATTTGTTTTATGTTTGCAATTGCAGCTTATCTTTTAGCTGACCGTGGCTACGATGTGTGGTTTGGAAATTTTCGTGGCAACACTTATTCAAGGGCTCATGTTTCCTTGCCTATCTCGGACTTAAAATTTTGGGAATTCAGGTATTTGGCAGACATTATTTTTACTCTAATGCCCCAAAATTCCAAATATCCCTAGATCACAAACATCTCTAGAGTCCAAATATTCCCTGATCCACATATCTGTAGATCTCTCGATTCCTAGCTTCTACACGTCTCTAGATTTCAAATATCTCTAGGTACCTAATATCTCTATAACACGATATATTTAGATCGGAAATATTTTTATATTCCAACTTCCTAGCGACAAATATTCCTAGGCCCGCAATATCATCGAATTTTAAATATCCCTAGATTTAAAATACCTACACGTTGAAAATATCACTAAACAAAAATATTACTGGATCGGAAATATCCTTAGAATTTAATTGTCCCTAGATTTCAAATATCCCCAGATGTGAAATATTCTTAATTTCGCAATATCGTCGAATTTCAAATATCCCTAGATCCCGAATACGCACACGTTCAAAATATCCCTAGACGCAAAATATTACTAGACATAAAATATCCCTAGATCCTAAATGCGTACACGTTCAAAATATCCCTAGTCGCAAAATGTTACTAGATATAAAATATCCCTAGATCCCAAATACGTACACGCTCAAAATATCCCTAGACGAAAAATATTACTAGACACAAAATATCTCTAGATCGCAAATACGTGCACGCACAAAATATCCCTAGACCCAAAATATTACTAGACGTAAAATATCCCTAAAATTAAAATACCCCTAGATGTCAAGTATTACTTGATTGCAAATTTTCCAAGATTTTAAATATCGATAGTTCTGTAATATTACAGAATTTTAAATATCAGTAGTTTCCAAATGCCCGCGCGCTAAAAATATCCCTAGGTACAAAATATAGCTGTTCTCAATATTCCTAGTTATCTATATCAGTAGATATCGATGTCCCTATATTACTTTTATATTCTTGTATAAAACAAAAACAAAAAATGAAAGCAATTTATATAATATCTTTTGAGTAATTTTTAAGAGATAACGCGTTCGAATTAATTGACAAGTAACACTCAATTCGAATGATATTCCACATTGTCATTTTCAGAGTTCATTAGCCTTTCCTTTCATCGTTCCACTGCAATTCTGTACATATTTCTTTTCATGAAGTTATCAGACGTAGTCGATAAAATTGCGGTCCATCACGAATAACAGTCTGCGAAAACTGGGACAATTTGAACCTTGCGGCAACTGATTCTAATCTTACGTTCTTCGCTAATAACAAGTTTGAGCCCAGCGAAAGTGACATCCACTTCAGCTAACTTTCATGTTGCCTTAATTGATAACTAATTAATTCTTGTACGCGTAACTATCTAACGATTAAATGTCTTTACAGCTGGCACGAGTCAGGCATCTACGATCTGCCTGCGATGATCACTTATATAGTAAAGGTGAAGCAGAGCCTTCTGAAAGCGTATATCGGCTTCTCGATGGGCACAACGAGTTTCTACGTAATGTCTAGCGAACGACCGCAAATAACAAGACTTGTGCAATCGATGTACAGTCTTGCCCCGGTAGGATTCATGAAGCACGTCCAGAGCCCTTTACGGTATTTGGCTCCGTTTGCAACCAATTATAAGGTAAATTAATCAAACGAACTTACTCGCTCGACGGAACATCTTTCCTCATTTCTTATACTCTAATTTACTCATTCGAATCTGCAGATGATGCTCTATTTATTCGGAGAAGGAGAATTCCTACCGCAGAGCGAGGTCCTAAAGTTTTTAGCAAAATATTTGTGTTACGTCGATTTTCTGGAAGAAAAAATTTGTGCTAATTCGATGTTTGTTATCGTTGGATTCGACCAAGCGCAATTTAATTACGTGAGTACACGGAGAAATCTGTACACATGTGTAAGATCAATATCTGATACAATAATTTTTAATTGCTCATGTAAATACTGAATTGTTTACAGACGCTGTTACCTGTGATCCTGAACCATACACCAGCTGGTACATCATCTAAGACCTTGGTTCATTATGCACAAGAAATCCAGTCAGGATATTTTAGACAATACGATTATGGTAAACAGAAGAATCTAGAGATTTATAATAGCACCGAGCCTCCTAAGTATGACCTGTCGAAGATTACGATGCCAGTTGTATTATTTTGCGCGGAAAACGACTGGTTGTCTAGTCCTACTGTAAGCATTTCATCTAGTTAATTTTAGTTCATCCAGTTAACTTTGTTGATCTAGTTACTTTCAGTTTAATTTTTAGTTTAACGTACTTGGATGTTAGGACCTCTGCATTAATCTGAACTTATTTTATATTTTATTTCAGGATGTAATGAGATTAAATGCTGAGTTACCAACTAATCCAATCATATACAAAGTGCCATTTCAGAAATTTAATCATATAGATTTCTTATGGGCCAAAGATGCTCCCACACTAGTCTACGACAAGTTACTCACCATGTTGAACGAGACTGTGTTATAGACATGTTTACATTAAATAAGTTTGCTATTAGAAATATTTAATAGTTGAAATTAGAAAGTGTAGTATCTATTAAATCGCGTTGATCAAATTTTTACGTAATTTAAGTAACTTCAAAAGCAAAAGTGTAGAACATGCTTAAACATTGTAATTCAATGATGCTTTTATAACGTACTGTGATTGCTATATGAACTTCTACTGCGCCATTTTGACAAATTAAGGCTGTAGTTTACAGGATGCAGGCCTGTATTATTGTGATGTTTATATCTTTATAAAACATTTGCCAAAGACAACGTTGTTCGTTCATCTTAAACAAGTCATAACTTTGAGACTCCTAGTCCTAAATCCTTCTAGACAAGACTCACTTTAGATCAAATATACTAACTTAACTCAACAGGAAATTTCTAATAACCGCGTTAGATTACTTCGAGAAAGGTTCCATCCGAAATGTGGACGTTTCTCTGAGGAATAAAAACTTTCGACCACCTCGCCTAGCTTTTTCTATTCATTCTACAGAATATTTCGAACGTGTAAATGACTTTGGAGCCGAATAATCTGATCGACGTATCGATTCGGTGGTACATGCTGAATATAAACCCAACTTAGGTATTTGTCGTCCACCGGTGTTACGTAAAATGTATTGATGTCATAATCGGCCCACAAAGCCATGGCCTACTTGGTGGAAATTTCAGACAAATTTCTATTCCACGCCACTAAATACATATTACGCCGATGTATCGAATAATCAAGCAATTTTGCAACATCGTGCTGCGTCCTCATCGATACAGTTATTTCGTTGCTGAACGAGCGATCTCTTTTAGAGACCCATAAAAGACGTTTGGCAAAGGTGTGATTGTCTTCAAGGTGTCCCACAAGAATTTCCACTATCAAACATCCTAGAATCGGTGTCGATAGATTTTGTTAATGATTGTGCAAAAACACCGGTGACATCCAGAAGTCCCTCAAAGATAGTTCAAGGTTTTAACTTTACATACGGGTTTTGGATTTCGTTATACGCACAAGTAAGCAACATTATTACATCATTTAGGACGAAACTAAATGTTTTGATCGGTCTGTTATCGTTGTTTCAGGGTGAAGCATCAAATTTGTTTCCGTGAAGTATGATTACAGCGAAGTGGAACACTTGCGTGATTGCGGAAAAAAACAAATATCTGGAGCGTATGATTGAATATTGTTATTACCTAGATGAATAAGAACAAATTTTTGATAACCTTGGGACCTGGGAATTATGCTCGCGTCTTTCCTCGAATGGGAAGCTCTTCAAAACAGAGGCGTTGGAAGAAAGTATGACGGAACGTTTCCATGGAATTTACTTGGAATATTTCATATCACAAAGATGTGGGTCCAGCTTGTCTCAGTTGTTCGAGGACTTCCCATGCTGCATTTATAAGGAAAATCCGTGATTTCCGCGTGAATGGTACTCTTATGATGCTTTTTGTAATATAACGTATCGTGTTGATAATGATAAAGTTACTACTATATAAGAGCAGTCTTCGGTTACGAATGTCATATCTGCACCAAGCGAATTCAGTAGCAGTGCCCACGTGCGTTTGTTTGTAATATTTGTAATAACGTGTAACATTTGTTATTGCTAGTCGAAGTATTTTATATACTTTCTGTGCGTACCAAATTCAAAATGAAGACTGTCGTTGTTAGTTTTCTGTCGGTATGGCTGCTTTTTCCGGCGATTTCATGCTGTTCTCATGTACTGTTTAATTTTGAGAAGTCTGATGCAAATGTTGAACTCAACACAGTAAGCTGAATTACATATTTTTCATTAATTGACGCAACTCAATTTCACATTAGAGTTCTTGATTTTGAAGCCTGTTTTTGAGGGTGATGTTTATAAAATAAATGTAGTGTTCAAAAATATTTGTTACTTCCAGTCGTACACTACCTTCCTAATTTTGACTATATATTATACTTTAATACAATGACTTTGCAATACATATTTCTTCAGAATTATTGTTTATTTTCATGTAAAGAAGAACAACAGAACGTTCATGTAAAAAAGGACAAAATGAACATTTGTAACAACTATGAAATTTAGCACACATAGTATTCGTACACCTACAAAATTGCCCGACAAATCGTTAGCGATTTCGATTCTGTAATTTACAATAAACAATTCTGATTTCATGTGCTGAATAAGCACATGTAAATCTTTTTTTATAATAGCTATAGATTTTGTAAAAATTCAGGTTCTAACAAGAATTGTAAATTTCTAAGTTCAAAGATGTTTTGATTTATCTTAATAATTACTCAGACCTTTTTGACTCCAAATTATTCTGCAGACTATTTTGAATAGAATGATACAAATTGTTAATGTTATAAAGACTCAAATATGCTTAAATTACTATCAAAGTGAGAAAAGACTATGTACTCTGATTTTGTATCGAAAACATGCGTCAACGCGGTGACGACAATAGTTCTCAATTCTGATGATCTGGTTTGCGCGTACATTTTGTGGTTTTATCGAAAGTTATCAGAAATTATTGGACTTGCACGTTACAAACAGAATATGATCTATTATCACTTTCTCGCACTATCAGTAACAGAGATGTTTTCCCCATCGCGGGCTATGATTATGTTTTCTCCAAGTTGTCAACGTTTGTAAATTGAAATGTATTAGCAACGATTGATGCGTTTTGGTTATCTCTTTCACTTTGGTCGCTGTTTAAACATATCTGTAAACGTGAAATAATTACACGAGATATAAGAATGTTATTATTTACAATTTTTAATATAACAGCAATCTCTAATTACGAATAATTGGAACATTTAAATAACGATAGAAGTTAGGATTGATAGGATGTTGTGATTAAGGGTTAACAATTAGTGTTTCTTTTACAGATGCAACTGATAAGAAAGGAGGGCTACCCTGTGGAAGCTCACGTTACGGAAACAAAAGATGGCTACATATTGACAATGCACCGAATCCCGGGAAAGCCTGGATCACCAGCAATATTTTTACAACACGGTCTTCTGGGCAGCTCAGCCGATTGGGTTATACTTGGAAAGGACAAAGCTCTCGGTACGGAAATACGCTAATTAAAAAACCAAAAAGTCGAATTAACGTCAATCGCGTCACCTGAGTTTTATCAAAAAACATTTGTATTGACACGATAACGCACATCCTTTGATTCAACGACGAAATAAAATTAACGAAGTTGAACAAACTTTCCTGTTTATTAAACATACCAGTTTATTTCTTCAGTTAGAATTTTCGTTCCGTGTATAGGTACATATAAATATTCCTACGTTTCGGAAGAAACGATGCTAAGTTACTCAGGAGTTATTTCAGAGATCAGAGATTGATTGAAAATAAGAATCAAGACGAAATTAATGTATATTTTATTATATATAGAATCGTTGCAATAAGTTGTGTAGCATCTGTCTATTCAATTAAAATCACGTATAGAAGTTATGTTTTAACCTGCTTTGTGGGATCAGACACATAATTTGCAAATTTCTCAATTTTCAAGCTTCTAATGTGGAAGTAGAAATTCTAAAAAGCAACAAGAATACAAGATATGCGTTAATCAAAACACTGACCACAACATGGTGCAGTATATCACTGAAAACTTTCGCGATTTTAATAAAAAAAAACATCGGTGTATCAGTAATCATTTAATAGCGATACTGCAAGAGTATACAAACAACGTTCATCCCTATTCTTCTTAATCAATCTTACGCATGTTTCCGGAAAAAATATTACAACATACTTTCTTGAACGTTTAGAATATCTTGTCACTTTCTCATTGCATCACGTATTTTCCTTGTTATGAAAAAATCTGTTTTGATATTGGGACAATAACGTCATGATATGAGATGACTATATTATTTTCTGAATATAGTTAATGAAAATGATTCTCTTGTACGTATTTATTTAAGAAATTTTGTGTATGATGTTATTCAACATATTATCAATAATAATGTTCTTCGAAGCACATAGTAAAAGTGATATAATTAATAAATGTTAATTGAAAATTTGTTGTGTTTATAATTTCAGCTTATCTGTTAGCTGACCGTGGCTATGATGTATGGTTTGGCAATTTTCGTGGGAACGCTTATTCAAGGGCTCATGTTTCTATACCCATTACGAACGGATCATTCTGGGACTTTAGGTACTTCAAAAATGATTTCTAACCCTTACGATATTTCACGTACATATTACAAATCATTTTTATACTTTTAACAAATATTTTCTCATGATTTATTACTAGTTCAATTTTAATTTATTTTATTATAGAAAGCACATAAAAGTATTTTAGATGAGTGATTTGACTTGATAGAATTTTTTGCTAAACATTCTCGATACGGTGATTTACATGCGTAGGTGATATACGACCTGACGATATAACGCGTGGGTTTACGCGACGACATGACGTGTGACGGTATAACGCGTGGATATATGTCGCGTGCCGATACAAGCAACGCGTGTCGGTATAACACGTGACGATACGAGTGACGGTATAACGTGTATCGCTATGACAACTAAATACCGTATGACGACGTAATTTGTGGTTGTACATATTAAACGTGACTATATATCGCGCGACTGAACGACATGTAACGATATAACGCGTGGCTATATAACAAGGAATAGCAAGATAACGATTCAGGCTCTATACAGATACTTTCAGTTCAAATAAATTAGCGAAATTTCGCGATGTTCGATTCAGTAATGAAATTATAGAATTAGTAATTAAATAACTAGTAACGAGATTATCTGGTAACTATTTAACGATCAAATGTCTGTTTAGCTGGCACGAGTCGGGCGTCTACGACCTACCTGCGATGATCTCTTACGTAGTCAAGCTGACGCAAAAACCTTTGAAGGCGTATATCGGCTACTCGATGGGTACAACGACTTTCTACGTAATGTCCACTCAGCTACCAGAAACAGCAAAATTTTTTGAAGCGATGTACAGTTTAGCTCCGGTAGCGTACATGCAACATGTGAGGAGCGCTTTACGCTACATCGCCCCCTTTGTAACTGAGTCCGTGGTAAAGTAATCGCAATCTTCTTCAATAATAATTTCATCCTGAAACTTGCAATTAGCAAGATTCGCCTCATTCTTGTGATTCTAATTTTTCAATTTGAATTTTTAGACGGCGAACTATTTATTAGGTGAACGAGAATTTCTGCCTCCGTATTCGCTCTTGAAGACTATAACAAGAGACTGGTGCACTCGCACTTTCCTCAAGAAAAGAATCTGTGCTGATTCGATATTCTTAGCCACCGGTTTCGACAAAGCGCAATTTAATTATGTAAGTACACAGAGAATCCTGTACGCGTGAGTGAGACCGGCATTTGTTTCTCTGATTTAATATATTACTGATTTCATTGGGTTAATTGGTTATTTATGTAAATACTGAACTGTTTACAGACGCTGCTACCTGCAATTCTGAAGCATACACCGGCTGGTACATCGTTCAAGACTGTGCGTCATTATGCTCAAGAAATTATGTCAGGATACTTTAGGCAATACGATTACGGCGCGCAGAAAAATCAGGAGATTTATCATAGTGACGAGGCTCCTAAATATAATTTGTCAAAAATCGTAACACCAGTTACTCTGTATTATGGCGAGAACGATTGGTTGGCCACTCCTAATGTAAGCATTTAATCTACACAACTTTTGGTATACTTATAGCTCAACGGAATGAGTTGTTTACTTATAGGAATACTTAGGAATAAGGGTATCTAAGTGTATTCTACTTTACTTTTCAGGACGTGGAGAGATTACACGAAGAATTACCGAACTCAACCATATACAAAGTGCCATTTAGCAATTTCAATCACATAGATTTCTTGTGGGCCGTTGATGCTCGCGAATTAGTGTACGACAAACTACTCGCACAGTTGGAGCAGTCTGCGCGATAATAAACATATAAGTTTAGTGACAATTTGACGTGCATTTGCAAATTCTATGTGTACTTTGCCACCTGCGATAGAACAAATTAACAGTAATTAATAGTAATCAACAGTAATTAAGTGACTTTAGGATATAAGGTATATTGTAATAAGATATATTTGTGATACATATAATTTATTAAAGAAAACGTTTACTAAAGCTTTGTCTGAATAAGTCACAACCTCACAGAGACAGTCCTAACTCCTAAACAACACTCGTTCTGCATAAAACCTAACCTAACAGCAAATTTCTAATGACTGCGTTAGATTACTTCAAGAAAGGTCCCATCCGAAATGTGGACGTTTCTCTGAGCAATAAAAACTTTCGGCCACCTCACCTAGCTTTTTCTATTCATTCTACAGAATATTTCGAACGTGCAAATGACTTTGGAGCCGAATAATTTGATCGACGTATCGATTCGGTGGTGCATGCTGAATATAAACCCAACTTAGGTATTTGTCGTCCACCGGTGTTACGTAAAATGTATTGATGTCATAATCGGCCCACAAAGCCATGGCCTACTTGGTGGAAATTTCAGACAAATTTCTATTCCACGCCACTAAATACATATTACGCCGATGTATCGAATAATCAAGCAATTTTGCAACATCGTGCTGCGTCCTCATCGATACAGTTATTTCGTTGCTGAACGAGCGATCTCTTTTAGAGACTCATAAAAGACGTTTGGCAAAGGTGTGAATGTCTTCAAGGTACCCCACAAGAATTTCCTCTATCAAACATTCTAAAATCGGTGTCGGTAGATTTTGTTAATGATTGTGCAAAAACACCGGTGACATCCAGAAGTCCCTCAAAGATAGTTCAAGGTTTTAACTTTACATTCGGGTTTTGGATTTCGTTATACGCACAAGTAAACAACATTATTACATCATTTAGGACGAAACTAAATGTTTTGACCGGTCCGTTATCGTTGTTTCAGGGTGAAGCATCAAATTTGTTTCCGTGAAGTATGATTACAGCGAAGTGGAACACTTGCGTGATTGCGGAAAAAAACAAGTATCTGGAGCGTATGATTGAATATTGTTGTTACCTAGATGAATAAGAACAAATTTTTGATAACCTTGGGACCTGGGAATTATGCTCGCGTCTTTCCTCGAATGGGAAGCTGTTCAAAACAGAGTCGTAGGAAGAAAGTACGACGGACTTTCTATGGAATTTGATTGGAATATTTCGTATCATAAAGATGTGTCCAGCTTGTCCCAGTTGCACGAGGGCTTTCCATTCTGTGTTGACAAGGAAAATCCGTGATTTCCTCGTGGATGGTACTCTTATGGCTCTTTTAGTATGTATAATGTGTCATAAAAGAAGTTTGACAAGGTGTAATTGTCTTTTAGGTACCATACAAGAACTTCCACGATCAAATATCCTAGAATCGGTGTAGCATTTGAAGGTCCCTCAAAGATATGGTTTAACTTCACATGCAGATTTCGTTATACAACTGGGCAATATCTGTGTTACATAATTTATCACGAAGCGAAATGGTTCGAGCGATCTGTTATCATTGTTTCACCGCTTAAATTAAATTTAGTATCTAGAAATAATGTCGTTAGTGAATGACAGTAAAGAACACCTGATTTGTGAAAAGAACAGATGTATAAATACTAATTTACCGTTTGCTTATTCTAATGCACCTGTTATGTTTGATAATGTAGTTTTGGCATGCTAATCTCTACTTTTGTTATTTAGATGAATTCTATAGTATTCAGAGAGAATTTAAACAAATTCTAAAGCATTCTAACAAAGTATTTGATTGTTCTAAGCACCCCAGGATTAATATGTGCACTTCTTTTTTCTGAAACAATACATCATGGGTTATCAGTTGCTGGTAGAATTCAGGGAGGAGATACTTTGAATTATTCATATTAACAGCTTCAGATTGTAAAAGGACTTCTCGTTATGTTTTTACGAAAATTCGTGATTTCCGTATTTGGGTGTTATCCTCGTGACACTCTTAACAGAATGAACTCTGTTGATAATGATAAAATTGTTGCTATATAAGGCAGCGGATGATTTCGACTGCTTCATCTCTGCCCAGAGAAGTTCGGGATGGTGTGACCGTGACATCCAATATTTGCACTAACGAATATTACAAAACTTTCGTAGTTTTCAGTGGATAAATTTTATTTACTTTGTTCCTCCTGTGAAATCCACAATGAAGGATCTCGTTGTATGCTTTCTGACGTTATGGATACTTTCTGTGGCGGTTACTTTAAATGCCAGTGTCTTCCATTTTGAGGAGCCTGAAGTAAATGTTGACCTCAACTCGGTAAGTTAAGATTAATTATGTTTTATTACGCCTTCATTTTAATTTTCGCAACTCGATTTTCCATAATTTCAATTTAATTTGGAATGTTCGAAATAGTATTTATTATTGAAAAATATATTTAAGTACCGCATTTTGTTCGCGAGGACAATCGATATTGTTTGATGTCTGAAAAGTGATTAACACGCTTGAATTTCTTATGTATTTCACTTTTTAACATTTGCATTCTGCATGTTTTATTAAATAAGTAAATGATTTTATGCGTTTGTTTATAATTCATTAAATATGTAAGACCTGTTTACTTCGTAACAGTGGAAAAGTTGCGACCCGCAAAATTTTGATGAATTTTTTCTAGCACTGTCATTTTGAAGCATGCCAAGTGTTAACTACTAATGTCAGCAGACGTGCTAATTCGTTAATTATTCCGTGTTACGTTCAGACTACTTCTTTAAGAAAATTAGACCAAATATTGTTATGCTGTATATATTAAATTGTAATTATTTAAAAAATAATATCATTTTCCAGGTAGTCGAGATTGAGATAATTATAAGAAAAAATAAATATGTGTTATATAAAGCTTTTGAGGATTTAAAATAACTTCAAGACATATAACAATGTTACTAGTTACAATTTTTAGGAAATCTCTAATTTCGAATAATTGGAACATGTAAATAACGATAGAAGTTAGGACTGATAGTATGTTGAGATTAAGGGTTAACAATTAAGTGTTTCTTTTACAGATGCAACTGGTAAGGAAGGAGGGCTACCCTGTGGAAGCTCACGTTACGGTAACAAAAGATGGCTACATGTTGACAATGCACCGAATCCCGGGAAAGCCTGGATCACCAGCAATATTTTTACAACACGGTCTTCTAGGCAGCTCAGCCGATTGGGTTATACTTGGAAAGGACAAAGCTCTCGGTACGGAAATACGCTAATTAAAAAACCAAAAAGTCGAATTAACGTCAATCGCGTCACCTGAGTTTTATCAAAAAACATTTGTATTTACACGATAACGCACATCCTTTGATTCAACAACGAAATAAAATTAACGAAGTTGAACAAACTTTCCTGTTTATTAAACATACCAGTTTATTTCTTCAGTTAGAATTTTCGTTCCGTGTATAGGTACATATAAATATTCCTACGTTTCGGAAGAAACGATGCTAAGTTACTCAGGAGTTATTTCAGAGATCAGAGATTGATTGAAAATAAGATTCAAGACGAAATTAATGTATATTTTATTATATATAGATTCGTTGCAATAAGTTGTGTAGCATCTGTCTTTTCAATTAAAATCACGTATAGAAGTTATGTTTTAACCTGCTTTGTGGGATCAGACACTTGAATTTGCAAATTTCTCAATTTTTAATCTTCGAACTTTTACGATTTAAAATTTTTACGTTTTCAAATTTCACCCACAGTTTGACGGATTATTTTTTACTTATGTCGTATGTTAATGCATGACAAAAACAATTTGAGAATCTTAATGTTTGGATATTCCAATATCTACCGTTAACAGTGGAAGCGGAAAGTTCGGAGAGCAACGAACATATGGCAAGATGTGTAATATTCAAAACATTCAATATATCATTCAAAACCCGCGTCATTATAATTGAAATGATGTGGGAATGTCAGTCATAATTTAATGTCCATGATATTAGAGAAGTAGAAAAACAACGTTAATTCCTACTTTCCTTAATCATCACACAGGTTAAGATATGCTTCCCTGAACATTTCGAGTTATGCATATTTTGTCGCATTTTTATTGTATCTCGCTTTTTCCGGGTTTCCTTATAATATTTTTCCTTGTTGGGATATATAGACACGTGGTATTAAATTGATATACTATTTACTAAATAAGTCAGTTTTATAATTGCATTTATGTACATATATTGAATTAAGATTGAAAATTATTACATACTTATTTAAAAGTTTCACTATATAAATTTTGAAATTTTAGGAATTTTGGAATTTTCGTTTTAAGATTTTTCTGGATTTGAATATATGAAATTGTGTAATATTCATCATTAAAAATTTGAGCTGAGTCACTGGAATTTTGAGATTTCAGAATTCTGAAATTTTGAGATTTAAAAATTATTTAATTTTACAATTTTGATCATTTGAAATATCAGAGTTGAAGAAGTTGTAAATTGTAGAAATTTCTGAATTTGGAATTATCAATGTAATTTTAAAACTTTCGTGCTGCAGAAAATACTGCATGACAAGTAACAAAAAAATTATCAGTTTCGATAGTGGGTAAAAGTTTTTGGAGAGATTGCGGACTGGGGTCATGAAACTGATAATAAATATATTCGTAAACACGCATTGATTACGAATTATAGATAACAGTACCGAAAATAAAAAGCTAAGTGAGATAATTACATTTATCAAAAATGTAATTAAAATAACACTTTTGTAGAAAGTAAATGTGTGCATTAATTGCAATGCGATATCTATGCTCGTTAATAATGTATCAAGAAAAATGACAGTTAATCTAATTATTTTTGATATTTACAATTTAAGCTTACCTATTAGCCGACCGTGGTTACGACGTATGGCTTGGCAATTTTCGTGGCAACACTTATTCAAGTGCACACGTTTCTATGTCCATCACGAACGTGTCATTTTGGGACTTTAGGTATTTCAAAAATTATTTCTAACCCTTACGATATTTCACGTACAAATTACAAATCATTTTTATACTTTTAACAAATATTTTCCCATGATTTATTACTAGTTCAATTTTAATTTATTTTATTATAGAAAGCACATAAAAGTATTTTAGATGAGTGATTTGACTTGATAGAATTTTTTGCTAAACATTCTCGATACGGTGATTTACATGGGTAGGTGATATACGACCTGACGATATAACGCGTGGGTTTACACGGCGACATGACGTGTGACGGTATAACGCGTGGATATATGTCGCGTGCCGATACAGCAACGCGTGACGGTATAACACGTGACGATACGAGTGACGGTATAACGTGTATCGCTATGACAACTAAATACCGTATGACGACGTAATTTGTGGTTGTACATATTAAACGTGACTATATATCGCGCGACTGAACGACATGTAACGATATAACGCGTGGCTATATAACAAGGAATAGCAAGATAACGATTCAGGCTCTATACAGATACTCTCAGTTCAAATAAAGTAGCGAAATTTCGCGATGTTCGATTCAGTAATGAAATTATAGAATTAGTTATTAAATAACTAATAACGAGATTATCTGGTAACTGTTTAACGATCAAATGTCTGTTTAGCTGGCACGAGTCGGGCGTCTACGACCTGCCTGCGATGATGTCTTACGTAGTCAAGCTGACGCAAAAACCTTTGAAAGCGTATATCGGCTACTCGATGGGTACAACGACTTTCTACGTAATGTCCAGTCAACTACCAGAAACAGCAGAACTTTTGGAAACGATGTACAGTTTAGCCCCGGTAGCGTACATGAAACACGTGAAGAGCCCCTTACGGTTGTTCGCCCCCTTCGCAACTGATTTCGAGGTAAATCGCAAACTTCAATAATAATTTCATTCTGAAACTTGCAAGATTTATCTCGGTTTTGCGATCCTATCATTTCGATCTGAATCTTTAGACGATGAGCTACTTGTTCGGGAAAGGAGAATTCTTGCCGCAGACTTCGGTCCTGAAGAATTTAGCGAGACGCTGGTGCGCCGCCAACTTTTTCGAAGAAAGAATCTGTAGTAATTCGTTTTTCTTTGTCGCCGGGTTCGATAGAGCGCAATTTAATTACGTGAGTGCATAGAGATAACTGTACACAAGTTTACTCTAGCTTTCGATTACTTATTTTGAACCATTTGCAGACGTTGCTGCCTATAATCCTGAAGAATACACCGGCCGGCACGTCTTTCAGGACCATGTGTCACTATGCTCAGGAAATTCATTCAGGATACTTTAGACAGTACGATTTTGGTGTGAAGAAAAATCTGGAGATCTACCATCATCCTTCTCCTCCTAAGTACGATGTAACGAAGATCCAAGTACCAATTCATCTGTTCCATGGGGAGAACGATTGGCTGGCTAGTCGCACTGTTAGTATTTCATCTTCACATTTATGTTAGAGTTTCTGCTATTTATTTGAACTTTTCTTCAGGATGTGTTGAGATTACACGAGGAGTTACCAAATTCGACTTTGTACAAGGTGCCACTCAGGAGTTTCAATCACATAGATTTCTTGTGGGCCAAAGATGCCCCCACACTGCTCTATGATGCTGTACTCAAGATGTTGGACGAGTCTCAATAATTCTGAATACATGTAATTAACATGTAAGCTTGTACTAATATAAGCTTGATATATAGTTAATATTAACATGTTAGACTTATTAATATACATAAATATTTCAACTTGATGTTTTTATAACAATGTTTGTATAACGTACTGTGATTGCTATATGAACTTCTACTGCGCCATTTTGACAAATTAAGTTTAAGCGTTTACAGGACGCAGGCCTGTATCATTGTGACGTTTATATCTTTACAAAACATTTGCCAAAGACAACGTTGTTCGTTCATCTTAAACAAGTCATAACTTTGAGACTCCTAGTCCTAAATCCTTCTAGACAAGACTCACTTTAGATCAAATATACTAACTTAACTCAACAGGAAATTTCTAATAACTGCGTCAGATTACTTCGAGAAAGGTCCCATCCGAAATGTGGACGTTTCTCAGAGGAATGAAAACTTTCAGCCACCGCACCTAGCTTTTTCTATTCATTCTACAGAATATTTCGAACGTGTAAATGACTTTGGAGCCGAATAATCTGATCGACGTATCGATTCGGTGGTGCATGCTGAATATAAACCCAACTTAGGTATTTGTCGTCCACCGGTGTTACGTAAAATGTATTGATGTCATAATCGGCCCACAAAACCATGGCCTACTTGGTGGAAATTTCAGACAAACTGTTCCACGCCACTAAATAAATATTACTCTATGTATAGTCAAGCAATTTTGCAACATTGTGCTGCGTTCTCATCGATACAGTTATTTCGTTGCTGAACGAGCGGTCTCTTTTAGAGACTCATAAAAGACGTTTGGCAAGGTGTGATTGTTTTCACGGTACCCCACAAGAACCTCCACGTTCAAGAATCTTAGAAGTATCGATAGATTATGTTAATGATTGTGCAATGGAAAAATACCAGTAGCATCCGGGGATCCCTCAGAGACACTCCAAGGATTTAACTTTACATACGGTCTTTGGATTTCATTATACAATTAGACAACATCTTTGTTGCATCATTTAGCACTGATTGGAATCAGTGAGAAATGATTTGAACGGTCTGTTATCATTGTTGCATCGTCTGGATGAAATGTCATACTGGAAAATGGCGATGTTAATATTGGCGAAGGATCATTTTTACTATGTGGACCATTCATTTTACTAACCTAACCGGTCAAGGTTTATTTATAAAATTGTACTGCAGCAGGATGTTTAGGGTGAAAGTAGAAAAATGAGACGGTATTTAAAAATTCATAATTTTGAGATTTTTATTGATATTTGAGGTCGACTATAATAGGTACGGAATTGTCTTTTTGAATAAAGAATATGGCGGTGATCTAATGTGGTAAACTGTGGCTATATAACGTGTGGTTTCCTATTGCGTGGCTATATAACGCGATGTAATGTGTAGCTATATAATACGTGACGATTTACCACGTAGAAGCATAACGTGTATTTAATATTAATGTAAGTCGTTATATAACATGTGATGTCATAAGTGGTGGCTATATAACGGGTGGTGATCTAACGTGTGGTTGTACAAAATGAAGGTATACAATGTGTAATTATACAAGGTGTAATAATTTAACGTGGCTGTACAAAACGTGATAATTTAACGCGTGGCTATATGACACGTGGCTAACACTTAAATATACAACACGTGGCGAAACAAACATCTCGGACAAAAATCAGTTACATACTGATTAAACAGCGATCAGAGATACATATCGAAGTACATATTATCATGCTACTGTTATCTGTGATGACAGTTAAACATTCAAGATAGCATCTTCACATTTGTATACACTCTTTATTAAACAGATGGTCTCATTTGAATATTTGTTTAATTACTTATTTCTTCTTTAAATTAATTTTGTTAGAATTAAGTTCAGGTTGTGATTTGTTAATATGAATAAATATATGTGGAATATGACTTTAATTTATAGTTACAACAATTTTGTTGTAAATAATTATAATTAATAATTTTACGTATAATTGTAATTAATAATATCGAGCATAGTTATATTTAATAATTTTGAAATATAATTACTATTAATTATATTGAATATAGTTGTAATTAATAATTAAGTACAATTGTAATTGATAATATTGAACATAGTTGTAATCAATAATTTTTTATAATTATAGTTCTCTTTTATAATTAATAATTATAATTAATAACTGTAATTAATTTAATTATGAAATTAAACATATTGAATATACTAAATAATTAATCATTTTTTAATACAATCATGATTAATAGTTTTGAATATAATTATAACTAATTGAAATATAATTAATAATACTGAGTACATAATTACAATGATATAAATTTTGCACAGCTATCAATTTTGAATTATCTTTCACATACTTCTTCTCAAGTGTTCTTCACCCAATTTTGCATCATACAATATCAAAATAATATAATATGATCGTGTAAGTATCATTACAAGGTACATCTTCAGTTCTCGGTATTTTAACTAGATCATTACTCATCGAGCACGGGATCATTAACTTTCCGTGTCATTAATATTTACAAATCATGGATCATCTTGCAACAAACATTGCTACCTGCATCGTTACTCTACTCTGTGTTTACCTACTAGGTAGAAATCCTGCTATGTCCTTCAAGTTTATCTAGCTACAAGCTTGGACGGTCAAACAAAATGGCCGCCGCGCAGGAAAATGGTGAACGGAACGCACATTTTTACTATTTAATGCTTACACTTCATATTCGAATCGTGTTTCTTCCAATATTATTTCTACAAATCACTTTTAAAATACTTAGAAAGTGTTGCGAAATTCTAATGATCGAATACATTAGTTTAATGATTACTATTGTGCTCATTTAGCAACTATGGTCTGCATAATTACTACTTTTATTTCTGTATTGTACATGTTCTTTAATTTTCTATATTTCTTGTCTCCTCATTTCAAAATTACTATGTTCTTCAAGGTGTACATCCCCAAACTCTTGCCATCTTCTTCACTATAGTACCCAACAAATAGTTTTAGTATCTTCTCTAAATTTGCAATTAATCATATATCTTCCAACAATCTTCAATCCACATTTTTCCTGATTCCAAAATGACTATACTCTTCAAGGTATACTCCACATCCCCAAGACTCTATCTCATAAATTCCCAAACGTCTCCTGCGATTTCCTCAACTACTATTCCTAACAAATAATTTTAATATCCTCCCTAAGTTTGCAATTAGTCAAATGTTTCTATAGACTACCTTCCTATGATCAATTTCTACATTCATCCAAAATTCTCCAAATTTCAAAATTCCTCTTCAAATTCCACATCCCCAAATCTCTGCCCTATAAATCCTCGGTATCCAAATGTCAATCCTCCAAAATAGTTCCCAATTGGAATACAAATCCTAAACAACGAATACAATCCTAAAAATGAATTAAACACAAAATTTATTCAAATCCATCCGCATTTCGGTCCCAATCGACTTTTATCAATTTTCACGCGGGTCCTTCCGCAAAAAGTCTCGAGACACGCACGTGCGTGTCACGAGCCGCGTTGTTCGCGTGTTCTCCGCGAACGGAGGCGCGGCCAGCCATACAGAAAAGCCACGTTTCCGACGGGACAAAAGGAGCAGAAGGAGAACAGGAGGAACAGAAGCGAGCCGTTCGCGAAGGTGGAACGCGCGTGTACCTGGTTGTGCACTTGGTCGTGCTCGTAGACAGAGACAGAGTAGACAACAACGAGCACAGCACGACTTGCTTCGTAGCCGAGGAGTTCAGTCGGCGAACCGCTCACCGATTCCAAAGTCCGCCGGTAGGCTCAGTTGTCTCCGAACCCCCGAACAGTTCGGATGTAGCTGAACATTAGCCGCAACATTCTCAGCTGTCTCCGCAAACAGCATCCGGTGCTCGTGCTCTCGTGGTGAAATTAAAGACGATAGTGAACGTAGGCAGTGCTGGACCTTCGAGGAAGAGGATCGAAACCGTTAAGACGTAAGTTCGTTTCACTAGTAGACTAGCTGGCCGACAACAGTTACTTAATATTTATCGCCGTGCGACCTCATTTATTTGGAGTTATCGGTTGTATCGGTATTCCGCGCGGCGAAGGTAAGCGTGGAAAAGGCTGATGCGAGAAATCGGATACGCAACGAAAATAGTGGCTTGGCAGAGGCAGAAAGTGTAACGTGAAATCGTCACACTGGTATGTAGAACCGTGGCATGCTTCGTAAAAGCGAATCCGATGCTTCACGGATGATCGCGGGCGCCCGCCGGGCTCGCGGGCTTTTCGACGATCGACGAATTCGAGATAACGGTAATTTCCTTCGGGGAACGCCGTCGGCACAGCCAGTTTTCATTCGAATCTTTCCGTTTTTCCTCGATTGCCGGTCGCAGGCGACACCGTTCGAGATACGAATATTCGAGAAATAACGGAGCAGAGATAAGGATATGCACGCGAAATCGAAATTACAGCGTTCGAGAGGACTCTGCGAGGTCTATTTACACGGGTGCAGCCACTGTGTCCATTTTGTTCTTTCTTCTATTTCGCTTCGGACAAAATTTTAGCTACTACTAATAATTATATTATACTAACTTGTTACTAGCTTTAGCTCATTATGGATATTTTGCAAGGTAGACTTGCAAATTTGCAACAATTTTAACTTTCTCGATCTCTGATTATTCATACTAGTGTAAATTCTGTGGGATATCATTGAAATAATACAAAACCTCATCGAGTGAGCTCCATTTTGTTATTTCATCTATGTCACCTCAAAGTGAATGTGGTATTTTAGAGAATTTTAACAACATTTGAGTCTATCATAATAGCTATTATAGTATTGTTCATATTCTGTGCAGATTTTAGCAGACTTGTACACTTCTTCAACTTGCAAATTTCCTTGTAACAATTTTCTTGAACGAGTTTTAAGTACTTTGTCGAACTCTCGGATTATTCTCTTGAAATTTGTAATTAGAGAACCACAGTCAGTTTTGAAGTGCTTGCTCCTGTATTTTGTTTTTTGATCCATGTCCCTTTTTAGATAATAAATAACTATGGGAAATTTGATCAAACATTAGTTAGGTTAACTTGTTGCTCCACATTTTGTACGAATTTTGACTTTAAGAAATTATTTCTAGTCGCTTAGGGCAGCAAATTTCTATTTCGCAATTTTATTAATCTAACCAAACAATTTTGAATGCTTGATGAATCGATTTGGTAAATTATTCAGAATGTACTTGAAACTTGTAGTGCAAAAAGATCTATGCAGTCTCATCAAAGAAGGTATCCATTTTGTAGCTTGACCTAACGTTCCAGAGTAAAATGGAAAAAGAATAACTGTAGACAATTTAGTGTAACTTGAACCAAATGGGTTTGATGATACTCTATTATGAGTTCCTATATTTTGTTCAAATTACAAGTGTAAAAGCTTATACTTCTCGGTTTTGTAAAGTAATGATATGACTTCTATCCTCCAATTTAATAGTGTATGAAATTACTTTGGCTATTGATAGTAATATAAATTCTTAAGAGAATGCTTGAAATTTAGTGGTGCAAGAAGAATCCCATCATCAAATCAATTTCGAGAGAAGCAGAGATCACGTGGTAATAACGTGTATCGTTCATTTTGTTCTTTGATTTATGACGTTTGAGAATGGTTGTAAGAGGAAAAATTAGTAATGCGAACTTTAGGAAATTTAATGGGACATATTCAGCTTGAACTATAAAACGTTATGGGCTTATTATGTATAGGCTTCTTTTAAAGATAATTGTGTACTTTCCGTCTGGAGACTATTATTATTTTCGAAAAATTACGTATAAATTAACATAAATTTATTCTACATTGTTATGATAACATAATTATAATTTCAATTTTAGATTCAAGAAAATAATTTTTAATTTTCATACGAATTATGAATTTATTGTATTTTGTGATAAGTATAAATTTATAATAATTTAATATAACTATAGTTTCAATTTTTTGATATTAATTATTTGTAATAAATTCAAAATTTTTAATAATTTGATAAAACTATAATTCAACTTTAATATGAATTATAAATAGATAATTTGTAATAAAATAATTAAATAGAAATTATTTCATTATGTAGAGTATTCATACATCTTTTATAACTGAAGAAATCTAATGTTAGTAGGAAAACAGTAGTATAGTAGTGTAATAGTATGGTGTAATAGTAGAAGTATAATGGTGTAGTGAACGAGTAGAATATTATTATAATAGTATACTAATATAGTAATATACTACTACAATAAAATTATAGTATAGTATATAGTAAACTAGAAAGTAGTACAACACTGTAATAAAATAGCAGTATAATAGTATAACAAATGAGTAGATTCTGTGGTAAAATAGTAGTATATAACATTTTTGATATAATACTATAATAATGTACTAGTAAAGTAGTACAGTAGTATAGTCGTATAGTAGTGTAGTAGTGTAGTAGTATATTAGTATAGTAATATAGTGGTATAGTGGAATAGTCGTATAGTAATATAGTAGTATAGTGGTATAGTAGTATAGTAGTATAGTAGTGAAGTAGTATAGTAGTATAGTAGCACAGTTGTATAGTAGCATAGCAGTGTAGTGGTATAGTAGTATAGTAGTATAGTAGTACAGTTGTATAGTAGCATAGCAGTATAGTGGTATAGTAGTATAGTAGTATAATAGTATAGTAGTACAGTAGTATAGTAGTATAGTAATATAGTAGTATAGTGGTATAGTCGTATAGTAATATGGTAGTATAGTGGCATAGTGATATAGTAGTATAGTAGTATAGTAGTATAGTAGTACAGTACTATAGTAGTATAGTGAATAGTGGTGTATTAGTATAGTAGTGTAGCAGTGTAGTAATATAATAGTATAGTATTATAGTAAACTATTAATACCATAACAGTATAGTTGTGTAGTAGTATAGTAAATTAGCAGTATAATACTATGGGAAAATAGTAGTATAACATAGTAAAGGAACGAAACATAGTAGTGTAGTATATAGTAGTATGGTATTAACACCATAACAGTATAGTAGTATAACAGTATGGTAAATCAGTAATATAATACTATGGGAAAATAGTAGTATAACATAGTAAAGGAACGAAACATAGTAGTGTAGTATATAGTAGTATGGTATTAACACCATAACAGTATAGTAGTATAACAGTATGGTAAATCAGTAATATAATACTATGGGAAAATAGTAGTATAACATAGTAAAGGAACGAAACAGTGAATTAATAAAATGATTGAAATAGTAAAATGGTAAAATAATTTACTTTTTTTATAAAGAAAATAATAATCTTTATAAAGTTAATGAAATATTAACAGTATATTTCTCTTAATAAAAAATTGATTATCATTGCTAAGATTTCACATAACTCTTAATTTATCTAGTAAACAATTGCACGAATTTTATTGAGTAAATTTCATTTCCATCGCCATATGTGTATCCGCCCCTGACACATAGCCATTTATTAAAACGACACATTCCAAGTTCAAAGACGTTCGAAAGTAATCGCACAAAACGTATTAGTAACGGTAAACGTAGAATGAATCAAGTTACGCGAATAGGGAAAAAAACTGATACATTATTCCAGCTGTGTAATTCTATGAACGTGAATTACCTGGCGAGAGAAATAGCAGTCGACTAGAAATAAGAACACGTTAATGCGTGCTGGAAATTCAACAATAATTTGCATTAAATACGTTAGCTAATGCAAAACACGACTTTACAGAAAGTGAAAATACACAGGAAATAAGATACATGGTCCGATAACTGATGGTTTAATTATATTGTGTTAATTGTTTCTCATTACATTAATTAGTATCGCTTTAGCTTTTTTTCTTAATTAATTTCGTATGGTAATAATTTTTAATTTATCTAAATTTAATCAAATTTATTTATTGAATTCTAAATTTTGTAAATAATTTTAATTAACAAATTTTATAAATTTCATTAAATTTAATAAATCTATTTATTTAATAAATTTGATAAATTTTATTTAATAAGAAAAAATGCAAAACATGAAGAACTATGAAAGAAAAGATAATTTTAACAATTCAGTGCAAAAAAGAATAAATTAAAAAGTAATTGAAAAAAAATAAATTTTAAAATTAACTGGAAAAAAATAAATGTAAGGAGTCGTTTTTAAAGAATTTAAATAATCAAATTTAAAAAAGATTGTGTCGAATAATTAAGTATTGTAAAATTAAATAGAAGTGCGTTGATATAACTTTAACGAAAGTGGTTGAATAAACCACAAAACGTTTTTTCGCGGATTCATGAATGAACGTTTGAAGAATCAATTTTGAAGAAAAAAATAAATATATGAGAGAAAAGATTTTCCTCGTTTCACTTGTTAGCTACTTATTGCAAAACACTGTGCACACTGTCATCCCGCATGGCGCACATTTGAAAAGTATGCATGGATGTCCATAGTTTTGTTATGTACAATCTCTCGAATGTAATATCGGACAGGTATTATGTTCTCATGACTGTGCACGGTTCAGATTATGAACAAAGAAGCGTGCAAAAGTTTTTGCATGAGCCACGAGTCGATAAAATGGCACGAGAATGTATGTGTTTCATCGTTCGCACGGAATCATTGTTATAACAATCGACCGACGTTCCATTTCGTCTGTAGGATATTTTTATGTGCAGTTGGATGCAGTGTATAACGTTATTGGATGTAATTAATAGTTTTAGGCTTTTAAGCTATTGAGTTTTTGATTTTGAGAGATTAGGACCTTGAGATTTTTGGAGTTGGAGAGTTTAGGACCTTGAGATTTTTGGAGTTTCAGAGTTTAGGACCTTGAGATTTTTGGAGTTGGAGAGTTTAGGACCTTGAGATTTTTGGAGTTTGATAGTTTATGAGTTTGAGAATTTGAGAGTTTTTAAGCTTTCAAGTTTTCAAGTTCTCAAGTTTTCAAGTTTTCAAGTTTTCAAGTTTTCAAGTTTTCAAGTTTTCAAGTTTTCAAGTTTTCAAGTTTTCAAGTTTTCAAGCTTTCAAGCTTTCAAGTTTTCAAGTTTTCAAGTTTTCAACTTGCCAAGTTGTCAAGTAATCAAATTATTAAGTTGTCGATTTGTCAAGTCGTTAATTTACCAATTTGTCAATTTACCAATATACTAATATGTCAATTTATCAATTTATCAATTTATCAATTTATCAATTTATCAATTTACCAATTTATCAATTTATCAATTTATCAATCTGTCAATTTATCAATTTGTCAATTTGTCAATTTACCAATATACCAATATGTCAATTTATGAATTTACCAGTTTGTCAATTTGGAAATATGTCAATTTATCAATTTACCAGTTTGTCAATTTGGAAATGTGTCAATTTATCAAGTTATCAATTTGTCAATTTATCAAGTTATCAATTTGTCAATTTGTCAATTTGTCAATTTGTCAATTTACCAATATACCAATTTGTCAATTTATCAATTTGTCAATTTGTCAATTTGTCAATTTATCAAGTTATCAATTCGTCAATTTATCAATTTACCAATATACCAATTTGTCAATTTATCAATTTGTCAATTTGTCAATTTGTCAATTTGTCAATTTGTCAATTTATCAATTTATCAATTTGTCAATTTATCAATTCGTCAATTTATCAATTTACCAATATACCAATTTGTCAATTTATCAATTTGTCAATTTGTCAATTTATCAAGTTATCAATTTGTCAATTTGTCAATTTGTCAATTTACCAATATACCAATATGTCAATTTATCAATTTATCAGTTTGTCAATTTGGAAATGTGTCAATTTATCAAGTTATCAATTTGTCAATTTATCAATTTGTCAATTTGTCAATTTGTCAATTTGTCAATTTATCAATTTGTCAATTTGTCAATTTGTCAATTTTTCAAGTTGTCAAGTAATTGAATTACCAAGTTATCAAGTTGTCAATTTAAGATGTCAAGTAATCAAGTACTAAAGTAGTTCAGTAGTCAAGTAGTTAAGTAATTAAGTAATAAAGTAATCAAGTAATCAAGTAGTAAAGTAACCGAATTATCCAGTTCTTAAGTTATCAAATTATTCAATTTCCAAGTTTTCATTATCGATAGAAACTGATTTTTTATGAGGATTTTCAACGGAATTAAAAAGTGATTCTTTAGCAAGATTTTCAATCAGATTAAAATGTGATTCTTTCGCAAGGTTAACAATCCGGTAAAAAAGTGTTTTTACCAGGATTTCGAATCTGATTAAAAAGTGACTTTTTAGCAGGATTAAAAACTAATTTGTCACAAGAATTGTAAATCGGATTAAAAACTGATTTTTCATCGATGTTTGTCACTCGAACAAATCAAATGCGTCAAAAAGATAGGAAGGACGCGATAAAATGTGAAGTCGAACTCGACCTACCTTGTTTACCTCAATCTAATTGTATTCTATCGATTTGGACGGGTTATCGTTTCTATCTACGCATTAAAATTGTCTCGGCACGATATCGGTGTTATTCTGGTAATCTAAAGCCGCATTTATATATCGTGAAAATTTCCACACGGTTTCTATTTATTTAACACCAGTTGAGGAAACACGGAACTTAATAACGATTACGAAAATATTTCTGGTCAAATATTTAAAGCGACGAAGATTTAACTATCACAATACTTTGTCTAAAGATACATTTTTCATCTTACATTTTACACAATATATTAATTTTTATAGTTCTCATAATTTATCATTTTTAATTTTTATAGTTCTCATAATTTATCATTTTTAATTTTTATAGTTCTCATAATTTATAATTATTAATTTTTATAGTTTTCATAATTTATAATTATTAATTTTTATAGTTTTTATAATTTTTAATTTTTACAGTTTTTATAGATTAGAATTTATAATTTTTAATTTTTATAGTTTTCATAATTTATCATTTTTAACTTTTATAGTATTTATTATTTATAATTTTTAATTTTTATAGTTTTTATAATTTATAATTTTTATAGTTTTCATAATTTATAATTTTTAATTTTCATAGTTCTCATAATTTATAATTATTAATTTTTATAGTTTTTATCATTTTTAATTTTTATAGTTTTTTTAATCTATAATTTACAATGTATAATTTTTATAGTTCTTATTATTCATAATTTATAATTTTCAATTTTTATAATTTTACAAATTTTTATCAAAAAATGAAAATTTCATTTTAAATTTTGTACAAGGGTTTATCAAGAAATTTGTTCACTTTAAATTTTATACAACAGTTTATAATTTATAAATTTGTTTCCTTCAGTTTTTCACCTTGAGTTTTGCACAATAGTTTATCAAAAATATATCTTTTTTACCCTATTGTTCACTTTTCGATAAAATAAAGTTTGCAAAAATATATGTTTTCGTACTTAGCCATCTTTGTTTATGGTCAGCCATGTTTCAACTCTTAGGCATCATATTTCATGTTTGGACTCCCCAGATGTTTATCTTCCGGATAGTTTTATTGGCTCCATAAATAAACTTAAAAATAATTCAATATCGATATTTCATATTGCGATGATTTGCATTCTGTCGAGTAAATCCACGCGATAAATTATTTAGTTTTGATTTATTTCAGGTTGTTTGCTTTCGTGTCTAAATCTCGATAGAAATCTTAGATTGTAAGTGAGATAACTGAAGAGTAATTATAGAATTATTGATTAATAGATTTGTTTTGGAACTGATCATATATTTGGACAGATAAAAACCGAGTACAATTTGAAAAGATGAAGATTAGGGTGAAAGCGTTCTAAAGTTGAGTCCACTTGAAGAAAAGTAAATTTTATCCAGTTGAATCAATATTATTTATAATTCCTTATAATAATTGAACGTTATTTCCAGTTTATTGAAATAACTTAACACTTATCGATTTTTTATTTTCATTTCATATTTTTAATCTCTTCAAATATTCCACGTTTATTTATTTTTTATTTTAATGACAGAAGACATATATCATATGATATATATACATATATATACGTATATATCATATGATATATGTCTATCGGTTTTCATGGATTTGGAACACTTTGTTTAATTATTGTCGAATAAAATTTATTATTTACTTAACATAATAATTTAAATAAAAATTTCTAATAATAACGTAATCACTTATATGTGTGTTCTCATACAGGATCTCTAAAGTCATACCCCACCCTTATATTTCGGAATGGCTTTAAAGCTATTATTGTTATTACTATATCTTCTGTAACTTTAAATTTTTACTTGAAATATTTTTGATAATGAATAGTTCAGAAAATAATGGTTCACTTTGAATGCAAAAGTGTTCACAAGTAGATTTTCGACGCTGGGTACTAAACTTCTTAATCAAATCTTACGAAATGTAACGCAAAACTGACTCAAAATTACTATAATTTTCAATTCGCAATCACCAAGACAAACCTTAGTCAGTTTTAATATAATATTGCGTTATAATGCAGGGTATCTCTAAAGTCCGACCACATCCTCATATTTCGGAAACGGCTTTAAATATGGAAAAATGTTTCAGACGAAAGTTGTAGGATATCAAGGTACATAAGATAGCAACAATTTGACCTTGGATGGTCTGAAGCTCGATCTTCAGTTTCTCAAATAGAACCCCCATTTTTTATCGCATGTAGCTCGTTTCAAAACACTACCTATGTTTTTTGTGCAAATCCAAGATATGAAGCTTCAAAGTTGTATCGTCTGCATTCACATTACCCAAGGTGCACTGCGAAGGTTGCACGATCAGACGCCACATGTGGTCAACTTTGAAGCTTCATGCTTTGGGACTTGCACGAAAAACATGGTGTTTTGAAAACGACATGCAATGGAAAATAGGGGTTCTATTTAAGAAACTGAAGAAACCTTCAAACCATCCAAGGTCAAATTGTTGTCATCTTAGGTTCCTTGATGTTCTACAACTTTTGAAACATATTTCTGTGTTTGAAGACGTTTTCGAAATGTAAGGGTGGAGATTTTGGAGATACCTTGTATAATCTCTCTATAAGGTATATTTTTCTTGTTGGAAAATGGAGGTGGAATTGTTAATACTAACAAATAATTGGAATTATACTAACAAAATTGCAGTTATTAATAATAAAAGTGAAATGAAACTAGAATTATTAATAGTAAAAATGAAGTAAAACTAGAATTATTAATAGTAAAAATGAAATAAAATTAGAACTATTAATACCAAAAATGAAGTAAAACTAGAATTATTAATAGTAAAAATGAAATAAAATTAGTTATTTAATTTTTCTGGTGATACACATTTACAAGGAGTTTGAGAACCACTGAATTAGAGTACATATTTAGATTAAATAGTTTCTTCGTAAAACCAGGGTCAAAATATTTGTTTTGATTAACGTACCTGTAGAAACTCTGACAAACTTCGGTTTAATCGATGTTTACCCACAATACCTGAGGCTTGCAGTACCAGGGGGAAGTATTTGTAATTTTCGAAGTTTCTTAATTTAAAATTTGTAAATTTTCTACTTTTAAGTAATTTAAAAGTAATTTCTAAGTTTCTAGATTTAGAAATTAAACAATTTTTAATATTCAAGTTTTTGAAGTATTTAAGCTTGAAAATTTTATTTGCTAATTTCTAGTTCTAAAATTTTGAAATAACTTCTGTTAGGTTTGGAAATTTGAAGATTTCTAAATTTTTTAATTCTCAAATTCTGAAATTCGAATCCTTAGATTCTCAAATTTAAATTCGAAAACTACACTTCTGAGAAACTCTCAAATTAAAAAATTGAAATTTCCCAATTTTAATTTCCCAAATTAAATATCCCAATTAAAATTTTCCAATATAAATTTTCTAATTTACATATTTCAAGTTAAATATCCCAATTGAAATTTCCCAATTGAAATTTCCCAAATTGAATATCCCAATTAAAATTTTCCAATATAAATTTTCCAATTTACATATTTCAAGTTAAATATCCCAGATGAAATTTCCCAATTAAAATTTTCCAATATAAATTTTCCAATTAAAATTTTCCAATATAAATTTTCCTATTAAAATTTTCCAATATAAATTTTCCAATAAAAATTTTCCAATATATATATTCTAATTTATATTTCAAAACTGAAATTTCCCAATTTTAATTTCCCAAATTGAATATCCCAATTAAAATTTTCCAATTTATATATTTCAAGTTAAATATCCCAATTGAAATTTTCCAATATAAATTTTCCAATTTATATATTTCAAGTTAAATATCCCAATTGAAATTTCCCAATTTTAATTTTCCAATATAAATTTTCCAATTTATATATTTCAAGTTAAATATCCCAATTAAAATTTCCCAATTGAAATTGCTCAATTTTAATTTTCCAAATTATAATTTTCCATTATAAATTTTACAATTTACATATTTCAAGTTAAATATCCCAAATGAAATTTCCCAATTAAAATTTTCCAATATAAATTTCCCAATTAAAATTTTCCAATATAAATTTTCCAATATAAATTTTCCAATTTATATATTTCAAGTTAAATATCCCAATTAAAATTTCCCAATTGAAATTGCTCAATTTTAATTTTCCAAATAAAAATTTTCCAATAAAAATTTTCCAATTTACATATTTCAAGTTAAATATCCCAAATGAAATTTCCCAATTAAAATTTTCCAATATAAATTGTCCAACGTATATATTCTAATTTAAATTTCGAAATTGAAATATGCCAATTTAAATTTCCTAAGTTCAGTATCCCAACTGAGATTCCCCACCTGAAAAATTCCAATAAAAATTTCGCAGTACAAATAAAAAGATCTGAAGCTGATAGAATAGCCAAGACGCGGAAGTCGAGTGCCCCGTCTGGGCCGTCTCAAGCCACTACCGTTTCCAGAAGTATCTTAACCTCGCGTCTTCGTGGCTAGTACATTGGAACGCTTCTAGTAAAAGCGTTCTCGCGGCGAATAAAAGCAAAACGCATTGCTCGCGCAAACAGATTTACGAGGCAGGCATAAAAATCGCGCTTTGCACGCGCCACACGACCGTGGACGAACCTGCTAAGAGGCTTGATCGAGCCACCTTTGGAGGTCGCTCGATGAGGAGAAAAAAATTCTCGAAGCTTCCAGGAATACTCGTACGCGATCGAATTTCAATAATGCATGAGCACGCGTGCTTCTGTCGAAATCAATTGCGGTTTTTGTAACGCGACTTTCATCGAAAGATGATCGCCGTTGCATTACAAGAGACCGTAACGCCGGAGGCCTCGATAGCTATGGGATCGAATTCGATACAGTGTGCTGCTAACAGTCGGACACCGTCGCGTTTCGATAGTTGTCACTAGATATCACCATTTATCATTAAGGATCAAGTCTGGGGACCGATTATTACGAGTAATATTTTTGAAGATGTATGGAACCTCCTATAATTGATAAGATTCAATTTTAAGGGAGATTTATGGGTGGTGCGGTTTGAGGATCAGGGAATATGGGAATCTAGAGATTTGAGGATCTAGGGATTTCAGAACTTTTATATTCGAGGGTCTAGGGATTTAAGGGCGTGGTGATTTGACGATCTAGGGATTTCAGGGCTTTTAGATTCCAGGATCTAGGAATTTCAGGGCTTTTAGATTCGGGGGTTTAAGGATTTAAGGGCCTTGTGATTTGAGGATCTAGGGATTTCAGGGTTTTTAGATTTGAGGGTCTAGGGATTTGAGGATCTAGGGATTTAAGGATCAGGGAATATGGGAATCTAGGGATTTGAGAATCTAGGGATTTCAGGGTTTGGCAATTTGAGGGTCTAGGGATTTATGGGTCTTTGGATTTGTGGATCTAGGGATTTCAGGGCTTTTAGATTCGAGGATCTAGGGATTTAAGGGCCTTGTGATTGGAGGATCTAGGGATTTCAGGGCTTTTAGATTTGAGGGTCTAGGGATTTAAGGGCCTTGTGATTTGAGGATCTAGGGATTTCAGGGCTTTTAGATTTGAGGGTCTAGGGATTTGAGGATCTAGGGATTTAAGGATCAGGTAATATGGGAATCTAGGGATTTGAGAATCTAGGGATTTCTTCATGGTTTGGCGATTTGAGGATCTAGGGATTTCAGGGTTTTTAGATTTGAAGATCTAGGGATTTAAGGATCTGGGAATATGGGAATGTAGAGATTTTAAAATCTAGGGATTTCAAGGTTTGGCAATTTGAGGGTCTAGGGATTTATGGGTCTTTGGATTTGTGGATCCAGGGATTTAAGGATCAGGGAATGTGGGAATCTAGTGATTTTAGAATCTAGGGATATCAGGGTTTAGCGATTCGAGGGTCTAGGGATTTAAAGGTCTTCGGATTTGTGGATCTAGGGATTTAAGGATCAGGAAGTATGGGATTCTAGATATTTGAGGATCTGGGGATTTAAAGATTTTTGGAAATTTGAGGATCTAGGGATTTGTGGACTTCGACAGATTTGAGGATCTAGGGACTTAAGGAACTTGAGAGATTTGAGGATCTAGGGATTTAGATATTTGACAGTTTCAGCATTTGGGAATTTGGGGATTTGAGAATTTGAGAAATTTAGGAAATTCAAGAAACTCTGAAATTTGAGAAATTTAGAAAATTGAAAAATTGGAGTTTTGAGAATTTGGGAAATTTGAGAAATTTAGAAATTTGGGGAATTGAAAATTAGTAAAAATCAAGAAATCGAAAAATTGAAAAATTGAAGAATTGAAGAATTGAAGAATTGAAGAATTGAAGAATTGAAGAATTGACTAACTGACTAATTGAATAATTGAATAATTGAATAATTGAAGAATTGAAGAATTGAAGAATTGAAAAATTGAAAAATAGAAAAATTGAAAAATTGAAAAATTGAAGAATCGAAAATTAAGAAATCCACGTAATCAAAAGTGACCAAATTTAGTAATTTAAAAACATACTAACTAAACATGTATTACAATATAAAATGTTTAACCGTAAAAAACTTTCTAAATTCCAAAATTCAACACAATTAAATATAAAATCCCAAAAAAACCTCCCAAAAATTCAGGAATACAATTTTTCAGATATACATATCCCCATGCAAACCTTCATAGTATCCAAGTATACAAATATTGATAACAAACATGTATAAAAATTATTATGGAACAATAATTCTATGAAATAAGACGAGAAGGCCGTCAATTTGGTTAGCAAGCTATTAGGATTCCATCTCTATCGAACAAGGTGCGTATCGTAAATGCTGCATAGTAAGACGGGGTACATTTACGCCTTGGAGCATTTCGTTGTGAAACGATTGAAGCATTTACGAGTCGATCGTTCCACGAGGACTTTCTAATCCGACGTATATATACGTACATACTGGGTGTCTTGCAAGGTGTGCCGCGAATGCTGCGAGTGACAGATTCCTGAGCCGAGAACTCTCCGCAACTCGTGACGGCCTTTTGCTGAATTTTCCATCGCTGGAGAAATCAATCCTCTATCCACGTGTTTGCGACAATTTTATATTCAATAGTGGAACAATTTTGTATTCAATATTAGGTCAATTTTTATATTCAATAGTAGGACAATTTTATATTTAATAGTAGGACAATTTTATATTCAACAGTAGGACAATTTTTATATTCAATATTAGGACAATTTTATATTCAAAGGTAGGACAATTTTATATTCAATATTAGGACAATTTTATATTTAATAGTAGGACAATTTTATATTCAACAGTAGGACAATTTTATATTTAACAGTAGGACAATTTTTATATTCAATATTAGGACAATTTTATATTCAATATTAGGACAATTTTATATACAACAGTAGGACAATTTTATATTCAATATTAGGACAATATTAGGATAATTTAATATTCAATACTAGGACAATTTTATATTCAACAGTAGGACAATTCTATAATTTAACACTAGGACAATTTTATATTTAATAGTAGGACAATTTTATATTCAATATTAGGACAATTTTATATTTAATAATAGAACAATTTTATATTTAACAGTAGGACAATTTTTATATTCAATATTAGGACAATTTTATATTCAATATTAGGACAATATTAGGATAATTTAATATTCAATACTAGGACAATTTTATATTTAATAGTAGGACAATTTTATATTTAACAGTAGGACAATTTTATATTCAACAGTAGGACAATTTTATATTCAATATTAGGACAATTTTATATTCAATATTAGGACAATTTTATATTCAACAGTAGGACAATTCTATAATTTAACACTAGGACAATTTTATATTTAATAGTAGGACAATTTTATATTCAATATTAGGACAATTTTATATTTAATAGTAGGACAATTTTATATTCAACAGTAGGACAATTTTATATTCAACAGTAGGACAATTTTATATTTAACAGTAGGACAATTTTTATATTCAATATTAGGACAATTTTATATTCAATATTAGGACAATTTTATATACAACAGTAGGACAATTTTATATTCAATATTAGGACAATATTAGGATAATTTAATATTCAATACTAGGTCAATTTCATATTCAACAGTAGGACAATTTTATATTCAACACTAGAACAATTCTACAATTTAACATTAGGACAATTCTATAATTTATCATTAGAACAATTTTATAATTTATCATTAGAACAATTTTATAATTTATCATTAGAACAATTTTATAATTTATCATTAGAACAATTTTATAATTTAACATTAGAACAATTTTATATTTAACACTACCAGATAAATGCACACTTATAAATTAAAAATAAATAAGTAAGTAAAGCTTCATAATAGGGTATGTACAAAATGGTGGCTGCACATAATGTACATGTATAATAGGGTGGCTCAAAAATATTTCTTTTTCCTTTTCAAATTTGGAAATTTGGAAATTTGGAAAATTTAGCGGCTGAAAATTTGGAAATTGAGGGATTTCAAGATTTGAAAATTTTATAAGTGTTGGAACTGAAAGTATAGTATTTTGGAAATTTGGGAACTTGGAAATTTGGAAAATTTGCAAATTTAAGGGTTTTAAGATTTGAAAATTCTATGTGTTAGAACTAAAAATGTTGTATTTTGGAAATTTGGGAATTTGAAAATTTGGGAATTTGGTAATTTGCAAATTTGAAAATTTGGGAACTTGGAAATTTTGTAGTTCGCAAGTTTGGGAATCTTGTAGGTTGCAAATTTGGAAATTTTGTAATTTGCAAATTTGGAAATTTGGAAAGTTGATAATTTGGGAACTTGGAAATTTGGAAATTTGGAAATTTGATAATTTGGGAACTTGGAAATTTTGTAATTTGCAAATTTGGAAATTTGGAAACCTGAAAATTTAGAAAATACAACCTGAAATTGAAAAAATTCTGCGCCTGGAAATTTGGAAATGATTTCAAGATTGGAAAATTTGAAACTTTTACAAGTGTAATAAAAAATTTAGTAGTTTGAAAATTTGGAAACCTGAAAATTGAATAACTTGGAAATTTAAATATTTGGAGCTTGATAACTTGAGAATTTGAGACATCTACGAAAAAGTGGAACTTCAGTTTTTCAAACATGTAAAAAATGTCCTAGGAAGTTTTCTTGTATCTACACAACGAATATTTATAGTAATAATATGTCCAGATAAATAATTATTTTTGTCGAGAAACAATTCATTTTTCATAAATGACATATTGCACAAATAATTCATTTTCCAAGAATTTATTTCCCATTCGTTTTCTGAAAGATGAATGAAGTATTATACAATACAAATTTCGGTTTGCAAATTTCATTGGCAGGAAGACGCGAATTTTCTCACGACCATCGCAAACAATAGAGTTTTACGTTGAAAACACGAATATTTACCGAGATTGTTCGCGTTGATAATTCACTTTTTAGTCATGAATGAACCAGCTTCGTGGTTCGTGGATTTAACGCGAATAAAATACAAGAATTTCGCAGACACTCTGAATAAGTGAGGTTATATTTACCAGTAGGTGATTTTTATTACTAGATGTAAATTATCGTTATTTTATTCGAAAAACTTCTTATTATCAGTACATTATTAACGAATTTGCAAATATAAAAATTAGGAAACAAGTTTTCATTTCTTTAAATAATTTAGTATTTGCTGATTTATTTATTTTTTGTTTTTTAATAATTTAGTACCTGCTGATTTATTTACTTTTTCATATATTTTTTTAAAAATAATTTAGTACTTGCTGATTTATTTATTTTTTTATATATTTTTTAAAATAATTTAGTACTTGCTAATTTATTTATTTTTTGTTTATATTTTTAATTGTTTTTTAATAATTTAGTACCTGCTGATTTATTTACTTTTTTATATATTTTTTTTAATAATTTAGTACTTGCTGATTTATTTATTTTTTTGTTTATATTTTTAATTGTTTTTTAATAATTTAGTACCTGCTGATTTATTTACATTTTGTTTATATTTTTAATTGTTTTTTAATAATTTAGTACCTGCTGATTTATTTATTCTTTGTCTATATTTTTAATTGTTTTTTAATAATTTAACATCTGATTTTTCACTTTAATTTTATGTATTTAATTTATTTGAAGGAATTTGATATTTATTGATATTTTATTTTTATTTTATATTTTTTATTCCACAAAGTGATTTAACACCCATTAATTTTTTATTTGTATTTTATATTTTTAATTTCTTGAAATAATTTAATACCTGTCGATTTTCAGTATTAAATGGTATTTAATATGAAAACTATAGTAATCTATATTCTCGAACTATAGTAATACAAGTTAACACAACTACCAATACTTTCAACAAATACAAGAACCACAAAAATTTAAATTTCCGAATATCTCCGTCCATAAATCTAAAATTCAAATTTCATCGAAGTTTCGACATTCGAATTTGTACCAGTCCCAATGTCACTGTCCGTTTATACACATCACTACAAAAAGTGTTCCGTTTATTTCAACCCTTGGGTAACTTCAAACGCGGCCCTGCGAATAAATAAATTGTCAAGCTAGTTCGAAGAATCACTTTTTCTCGATGGTCGTTGACTTTTGAGTTATGAATGAATCCGCTTTTCGATTCGCGGATTCAACGCGCGTAGAATACCAGAATTTTGCATACGAAACGTTTTTGATATTCGCGACGATAAAAACATACCTCGGAGACTTACATACACCTTCAGGAATGTGGTACACGGAATGCCATTCAGATAACGAGACTTTTTCGACGTACAAATTTTCTGAAATTTATTTTAATCGCCGAGAAACGAAGCTTCGATATTTTTGCGCTGACGTTCATTCGCGAATTCGATTAAAGTTTATTGCGTATGTTAGCTTAATGAACGAAGCTGCTAATTTTAACTTTCATCCTTGCTAATTTTATTTAATATTACTCAGACGAAAGGTATGGCTAAAAGTTTTACAAGTTTTTATTATGTTTTATGTCTCGCGATTTTTGCATATTGATTTGTTTAATGTCTTTTTGGCCGAAAAAGTGGCGATGTCAATTTTACAAATTTTTATTATACCTCATTTTTTACAATTTTGCTTATCGATACTTTTATTTAATATCATGGTTGACAAAATGGCGATGTAAATTTTACGAATTTTTATTATACTTCTTTTTTTACAATTTTGCTTATCGATACTTTTATTTAATATCATGGTTGACAAAATGGCGATGTAAATTTTACGAATTTTTATTATACTTCATTTTTTACAATTTTGCTTATCGATATTTTTACTTAATATCATTGTGGTCGACAAAATGGCGGTATAGATATCACAAATTTTTGTTATATTCCAAATTTTATAATTTTGCTTACAATTTGCAGTTAGAAGAAGTGGTACATTTTACTAGTTTGGTAAATTATTGTATAAACTACCCCTAAGACAAACTTAAAGTAAAAAAAATGGTAAACTTAGGGAAAACTTACATATAAATAGTACTAGATTCAAGAAAAATTTAGACTTGAGAAAAATGTGAGTTTAAAAAAATGTCAGATGTTTTTTACGAAGAACGTAGTTCTTGGGAAAATTTGGAGATAACTTAGATCTAGGAAATCATCTAAGGAAAGCGTAACGCTAGGGAAATCTAGATCTAATGAAAACAAAGGCATAGGGAAATGTAGATTTAAGGGAAACCTGGTCCTAGGGAATTGTAGATCTAAGGAAGACCAAGACCTAGGGAAATATGGATCTCAGGAAAACTTAGATCTAGGGAGATCTCGATTTAAGGAAAATTTAGTCCTAGGGAGATCTAAATCCAAGGAAAATTTAGTCCTAGGGAAATATGTATCTAAGAAGGACCTCGTCCTAGGGAGATCTAGATCCAAGGTGAACCTCGTCCTAGGGAGATCTAGATCCAAGGTGAACATGGTCCTAGGGAAAACTAGATCCAAGGAAAATTTAGTCCTAGGGAAATATAGATCTAAGAAGAACCTCGTTCTAGGGAGATCTACATCCAAGGTGAACATGGTCCTAGGGAAAACTAGATCTGAGGAAAATTTAGTCCTGGGGAAATATGGATCTAAGGAAAATGTCTTAGGGAAATTTAGCCCTAAGGTAAATCTAGTCCTAGGGAAATATAGACCTAAGAAAATACTAGTGCCAGGAAAATTTAAATTCAAGGAAAACTTAGATTTAGGGAAATTGAAATCTAAGGAAAATCCAGAATTGGGGAAATTTAGATCTAAGGGAAACTCAGTCCTAGGGAAATATAGGTCTAAAAAGAACCTCGTCCTAGGGAGATCTAAATCCAAGCTAAACCTGGTCCTAGGGAAAACTAGATCTGAGGAAAATTTATTCCTAGGGAAATATGGATCTAAGGAAAATCCAGAATTGGGGAAATTTAGATCTAAGGGAAACTCAGTCCTAGGGAAATATAGATCTAAGAGGAACTTAGACTAGGGAGATCTAGATCCAAGCTAAACCTGGTCCTAGGGAAAACTAGATTTGCGGAAAATTAGTCCTAGGGAAATATGGATCTAAGGAAAATCCAGAATTGGGGAAATTTAGATCTAAGGGAAACTCAGTCCTAGGGAAATATAGGTCTAAAAAGAACCTCGTCCTAGGGAGATCTAAATCCAAGCTAAACCTGGTCCTAGGGAAAACTAGATCTGAGGAAAATTTATTCCTAGGGAAATATGGAGCTAAGGAAAATGCAGAATTGGGGAAATTTAGATCTAAGGGAAACCCAGTCCTAGGGAAATATATATCTAAGAAGAACCTAGTGCTAGAGAAATTTAGATCTAATGAAAGTCTACACCTAGAAAACGTAGGTGTACGAAAATACTAAAGCTAGAAAAGATCTTACGAAAACTTAAACCTAGAAAACTTAAACTAGAAAAACTTACTCCTAAATCAAAAACGTAAATCTGGGGAAAAGAGTATACATACAAGAATACGTCCTAAATATGTACAAGAAACAAAATCGAAAGAAAATGGCGGCTAAGGAAAGAAAGAAAAGGTTAGAACCTAACCTAAAAGAGATCCACATCGCACCTGTCAATGATTCCACAACAAATTTAACGGTTCTACTATTTCGAAATTTACAACATCGTTCAAGATACAGCATTATGGGTATTTCCCTTCATTTTTCTCGCTTTATCGCCGCTTATTCATGCATTCTTATCCTAGGAAAGGTCCCGAGCGTAAGTTATGTTGCTCGAACGCAACAATAACACAAACGCAGCTGGAAGGCGTTGCATCATTCGGGTCAGCGTTTATCCGTATTTACAATGGCGCATACGGGTGACCACGTACGCTTGCAAAACAAAAGCGGGATTTTCGAAAACAGCCAGCTGCCACTCGGGAAATTATTGCCTTCGTGATATCAGTGTCGTTCGTGACATTAAAACCGACATTTTTCACCGCGAAACACGGTGAACGCTCGTTTATCGATTATCGCTGTTCCGAATGTCCTCGAAACTTCGTATAATACAATTTTTTGGCCATCGAAACAGATACATTGAAAGAATAATTTTTAACTCGAACGTAACATTCAGTAGGGTCTTTATTTTCATCCTCAAGATGTAAAAAGAATCTTAAGTTTCAGCTCAAAAGTTTAAATGGTCGCTATTTTTAGAGGGTGAAAAAACACCAATTAATCATGGATTTTGAAATACAAATTTTGGAAAGCAACGAATTGATTTGAATCAAAATTAACTTGTAGATCTTGAAATAAAAATTTGGTACAAAAGCAAATTTTCGAGAGCAACCAATAATTTTCAATTTGAATAAAAATTAATTCGTAGATCTTGAAATAAAAATTTGGTACAAAAGCAAATTTTCGAGAGCAACCAATAATTTTCAATTTGAATGAAAATTAATTCGTAGATCTTGAAATAAAAATTTGGTACAAAAGCAAATTTTCGAGAGCAACCAATAATTTTCAATTTGAATAAAAATTAATTCGTAGATCTTGAAATAAAAATTTGGTACAAAAGCAAATTTTCGAGAGCAACCAATAATTTTCAATTTGAATAAAAATTAATTCGTAGATCTTGAAATAAAAATTTGGTACAAAAGCAAATTTTCGAGAGCAACCAATAATTTTCAATTTGAATAAAAATTAATTCGTAGATCTTGAAATAAAAATTCCGTACAAAAGCAAATTTTCGAGAACAATAATTTTTGAGTCGAAGACATTTTTATTTAAAATAACATTTTATTTCCAATAAAATAATCAAGATAAAAATTGTGTAGGGTAGGTTTTTAAGGATGAAGCCGATACTGGCGTCATGAAAGCGATAAAGCTGCACGAGCGTGAATCGATTGAATCATTCGATATAAATAAAATCTTGTGTCGGATAAAAATAAAGAGTCGATAGTTGGTGATAAGGTTTTGAGTAGTGTATACCTTCTGATTACTTTCCCAATCTAACCATCCACCAACATAATTGTATGCACTAAAACACGAGCAAATATATTAAATAAGAAAATATGTAAAACAGTAATTCATAATCAACTTATGTTTATCTTAATACTTTTCATATCCAAATTTTTGTAGCTCTTGAACTATACCACTTCTTTTCCCAGATCTACAACTTACAATCTTTGTATCTCTTGAAGGCTTTTCTTTATCGAATCTTTCTTTAAAATCCTGCTCAGAAAGATTCATTAAAGTATTTGAAACGTCTCCCACTAGATAAAGAGTTAATAATTAGCTCCTGTTTTGACAAGTAATATTAAGCTCAAGTATTGTAACACACTTGGTATATGAATACTTCCTGGAAGCTTTCCAGTTTCATCGATTTCCTCTTTCTCCCTAACATCAATAATCAAGATACTATCATCTTTTTGAGCTTCTGAAATGTCACTGTGATTAAGATTTAATGTGCGTGTTTTGCCTTCACTCATGGTTTCTGAATTACTATTAACAACAATGGAAGTTGAAAAGTGCAAAGCTGATTGAACTAGAAAACAACATGTCAAATATATTCTAAACAGCATTATACGTTAATGAAATAATATACAATTTTAAAAGTATTTAATGAGAATCTAAAGTTAAGACATTGTTAATATTTTTTACTCAAATGTTTTAAGACAGTTGAACTTTTAGTCACTCTTACTAAATATAGTATACAATATGTATGTCAATGTTTTACATATGATTACCAGATACAGAGTATGTTTTACACGATGCGGTTGTTAATAACTCATTATAAATAAGTGCTGTTGAGATATGACGATGTTAAAACGGTCAAAAAGTTTAGGCAACTGTTGCATTTTGTTAAAGATCATGATTAATTGTCGGGTATTGGACATTTTTGATCTGTATACAGACGTAGGGTTTTAATTATGAAGTCTCCAACACTGGCGTCTTGATAAAGTTGTACGAGAGTGGATTGATTGAATCGTTCGATATAAATAAAATCTTTTTTCTTTGGCGTTGAGAGGCAACGGATAAATATAAATAGAGTCGATAGTGATGAGATTTATTAGTTGTGCACATCGTGGAATTTGTTAAAACGCAGTTAATATTTCACAGTTTCAAAGTGTTGTATTAATCGTGTCTATTAATTTATAAAATTGCAATTCCGAAATAAAAATCAAACACACCATTTCTTCCTTTACAAATATATTCGTTCCTCAAAAGTCTGAAATAACGTTCGATTCTGCAGGATTGTTCGAATGCTTCGATCGTGCGTGAAAGAGATAGAGAAAGAGGTTGACGTTTAAACATCAAGGTAAGCATCGTATCGAGGAACTTCGGATTTTTTTTCCGACAAGTGAACAAGTATCGAGAGAAAAACGTTGTAGCCTTCGTCGAAGAAAGGTTGCTCGAAGGCGACTCAAAGTACAAAGTACCTGCTGGAATAACTGTACTTCGAGTTGTATGATCGACAAGTTTCACGATGTGTCATTTATCTTCGCTCTCGTGCGATTTCTTTCTCAATCTGTGCACGATATTATGGTATTCTTTTATTGCCGATTGTTTTACTGCCTTGGACTGCTTCCGTAGTCCAATTAATTGTATCGAGTATTTAAAGCGGTATAAATGATTTATGAGAGATACCATTTTAGGGGTGCTTTTGTTAGTGGCTCCTTGTTTGGGAACTTTTTGTTGCTTCTTTTATGGCCGGTGTAGGAAGGAGCGGAGTGGAGGTCTATGTGGCTGAGGAGGATGTGGAAATGGTGAAAATTGAAGGATGTGATGCGTATATGAAATTAGTGTTTTGTAGGTTTATAGGTACATAAATTTGTTCATTTTTAAGTCTGCAGATTTGTAAATTTGTAGATTTGTAGATTTGTAAATTTGTAGAATCGTAGAATTGTAGAATCGTAGAATTGTACAATCGTAGAATTGTAGAATCGTAGAATTGTAGAATCGTAGAACTGTAGAATCGTAGAACTGTAGATTTGTAGGTTTGCAAATTTGTAGATTTGTAGATTTGTAGATTTGTAGAATTGTAGATTTGTAGAATTGTAGAATCGTAGAATCGTAGAATCGTAGAATCGTAGAATCGTAGAATCGTAGAATCGTAGAATTGTAGAATTGTAGATATGTAGATTTGTAGATTTGTAGATTTGTAGATTTGTAGATTTGTAGATTTGTAGATTTGTAGATTTGAAAATTTGTAGATTTGTAGATTTGAAAATTTGTAGGTATGTCAATTTATAGATTTTCAATTTGCAGATTTGTCAATTGTAGGTTTGTCAATTTTTAGATTTGTCAATTTTTAGATTTGTAGATTTATAACTTTGTAGATTTTTAGAATTGTAGATTCATAAATTTACAGATTTGCAAATTTGGAGACTTGTAGGTATTTGGAGATTTACATATTTTTTCATATGTGTGGACTGGCAAATTTATAGGTTTGTAGATTTGCAAATATATAGATTATCAGATTGGAATATTTCTCGATTTTTAACTTTTAGATTTGTGAGTTTTTAGATTTGTCAATTTATAGATTCAGCAGTTTTCATATTTGTGAATTTTTAGATATCTGAATCTATAGATTTCACACTATATAAATTTGTAATTTTGTACATTTTTACATATACAATTTTTTAAATAAATTTATAAATTCATAATTTATAAACTCCAAATATATTAAGATCAAAAGTGGAATAATTTCTATGTTCGAAAATCTGAAAGTCTGAAAGTTTAAGAAATTGAAGAATTGAAAATTTGAGTACTTGTCAATCTAAAAATTCAAGAACACAAATTCTCAAATATAAAAATGATAAAACTTGAAAATTTGAAAGTATCTCGGTCAGTAATTACGCGCAGCCAATTAATTTCTACAGATATGTTATACGCACAAATTATACGGTATATTACCAACATTTCCATTTAACAACTCATTTTATAAAAGATCATCGATACGTATCGCAGAACAGTAAGGTAATCATGTGAAACTCCGATACGAATCTATCAATAGTAATCCTTTCGGAACATAACAATTATTATCCGGGAGGATCTGATTCCCCAATCAGATGGGGAATTTATCGCGTTGATATTTTTAAACATCTGACGTTATACGAAATGATGTAAGCCGAGATTTTTGTTTCCTGTCAACGATACGAAAAAGCAATCGAAAGCAAAAAAAGCGACGTACAATGACGCGGAAGAAATGGCGGGGAAGTTTGAAATTCCAAGCGATTTATCGAACCGTGACCTCCATCTTAAACGGTGCAAGTTCGCACTCCAATTACAGCAGGCGATCAAATTATTTATACCGCAGCAAGAAAAATACATTTTTCTAGTTGTAGAGATATAATGTTACCCACTATGTTGCCAACTACATGTTTCCCATTTCTAACGACTTACATTTCATAAATAAACCATGACCATTCATACAACTTTGCAATTCAATATTATTTATTTAAAGATATTTCGACTGGTTTAACTTTGTCTATTATTTAACATTACTGCTAAAAATTGTTTTAAATTATTTAACATTGTTATTAAATAACATTATTACTTAATACTGAATAATGCTACTATTAAATATTATTATTTAATATTGTTAGTTAATCATTTAAAATGACTTGAAATTGTTTATTAATATTTATGATTATTTAAAACTGTTCAAAACTTGAAAAATGGTATTTGCAGTTATTTAAAATTATTTGTTATTATTCAATATTACTTAAAATCGTTTGTGATCCTTCACAATTATTTGAAACTGTTTAAAACTTAGAAAAGGTTACTCACAGTTATTTCAAATTGTGTAATGTTACTTAAAATTATTTAAAATCATTTAATATTACTTAAAATTATTTGCAAATATTTGCAATAACTTTACACTGTTTAAAACTTGAAAAATACTATATTAAAATTTATTGAATTTATTTAAAATTATTTAAAATTATTTAAAATTCTTCAAAATGAATGAATACTATTTAAAATTGCTTACGTTCATATAATATTGTATAAAATCATTTAAATTTCTCCAAAATATATTAAATATTTTATTTCCGAGAAATTCGAGTGTCTGATCAAAAGTCAGTGTACTCGAGTATTTTTGTTATTTTAATGCGGAATCGGCAATATATGCAGGTGGCTCAGTAACAGCAATTCAATCGTCTATAGTGATTCGTAGTTGAGTCACGTCTTTGTTTATTCGTGAAGTTGATAAATACTTTGTTGCATCCCGCCCATGCGTAATGCAATCGCAGCTTGGGAAGGATCGTTTTACGAGCACTCATTAGCATCGACTGGTTTCCCATTCCCAAGTTTAATGATAAAAAATTGAGATACGGAAATTAGCTTCTTCTATCGCGGATTCCGGGAATGCGTTTAAACGAGAGTTTTATACAAATTCTTGGAATAAAAATAAAAAAAAGTTATGCAATCCGGGGATTAACACCTGAGCGATCTTCTGCTTTCTCAAATGGTAATCTGTATCTTTTGTCTAGTCATCGGCTATCAATTCATTTCGTACAAATTAGTCGAAATCCTTACAAAAACAGTAACAACTTGTCACAGTAAAAACTAACGACAAATAATTGCCTTTTAGTTCATTGAGGTTACATTTTGGCTAAAGATTAATGTCGTGCAGTCGCCATTTTGTGGACTAAAATGTACTTCATGTAATAAAACTACATGGAACTTAGGTTTTACTAATATTATATATTATTTAATAATTCAGTGATTTAATAATTTAATATTTTAGTAATTGAATAACTTAATAATATTACATATTATATTGGGTGTTAATAATAATATTATATAATAGAAGTATAAAACGCTTAAAAATTTGAAATCGTTGATTTCATGCCATAAGTGTCCATCCACCATTTTGTACTGAACATGTCACTGCAAGATTTACATCCACAGTCATTTTTCCTCAATTTCAGGCTTCAAATTGACATGTCATAAGTGACATTTCATGGTACTTTTATGTAATCGTGACACGTGTCGCTTTTAAGTTGTTTATTGTATTCCATAACTGTCCGTCAACCATGTTCCATTGAAATGTTAATGAAGGATCGTTTTCGTCACGTTTCAAGCTTTAATTTGTCACATCATAAGTGATATTTCATGGTATTTTTATGTACTCAAAGTATACATTCTCAAGTTCTTTGTATTCCATAACTGTTCAGCCATTTTATGGCGAAAATGTTAAGAATTTTTTTATCGGTTCTTAGCATCAAATTAATTATAACTATTTTTTGATACTTTTATACTTTTGCATTTAAAAATCGGTTCTTGTATTTCATAATTGTCCTTCAGTCTTATAATAAAAATTTTTATGAAGAATTTCAGTAATCATTTTTATAAAATTTCAAGCTTCAAATCAATGTAACATAATCACTGTATAATCAAATTCTATGTACTTAAAAATCAGTCATTTCATAACAGTCCCTCAATCATTTTATATCAACATTGATGAAAAATTAAAATATGATTTAATTAATTTAATTTTATGATTTCTTTTTCAAAATATTCTTTGTACAATAATCCAGATCGGCAATGAGTGTTATTTTGGAAAAACTGTGACGTAAAAAAGTTTGATAAAATTGCAAAATCGGACTCTACTAATCTTCAGAATCAGCTACCCCCCATTTCCGGGACCTATATTAGTTGTGAGGCACCCTATAGACTCTTAAAGTCTAAATATCTCAAAAAAAAATTGTGACAAAATATTCCTTCTTGTCTCAAAAATCCTGGAATCACGAAATCGTATTTTGCACATTTTAGGAAACATTTATCCTTGACTCTGACCAAAGCAATAAACAAGTATCGCCAGAGAGCGTCAATTATCAGGAACTGTAAAAATCCCCAGAACTGAGTATTCGGTGCGTATGTTTACCCCTCAATGCGCAAATACTAGGAATCGGCAGATTCTCACGTTTATTTGTTTGCAAGAAGAAGAGACATGATAGAACGAGATTCGCGGTTAAAGCAGAGTTGAAGGTTGCCAGGGAACTGGTTAGGGTGGTATTCTGCTCGTGGTACAACACTTTGGTGGCCGAATCGTGTTCAAGTAAGTCAGGGACATTTAAACCGTGTTTCTGTGCTACCGATATAAAAGTGGGAATTCTGTTACGCACATTTGCCACGTCGAACGACGCTTAATTACAAACTTGCCGATTTTTCAGTGAACCGTGACACCGGGTGCTTCAACCGCGTTCGTTCACCACGCGCCGAACATTTTCTGATCATCGCTTGTTCTGCTGACACAGTGCTCGTTTGGTAATTCTATAGGATTCTTACGAAAATTTGTACGTTTCAAGGTTATGCGGTTGTTTGCTTGAGTTCTCGGAGGTAAAGTGACGTTTTTGAAGATTGATATTTTGGTGGACGAAGTTTTGGAATTTTGGAAGTTTCTAGTTTGGAAATTTTTAACATTGGAGGTTCCAAATTTTCGGATTTTTTAATTACTAAATTTTGAAAATTTGTACCTTCTAAATTATCAAATTTTCTATTTCCAAAATTATCAAATTTTTTTATTAATAATTTGCAAATTTTCTAGTTCATAAATTTTCAAATTTTCTAGTTACTAAAATTGCACATTTTCTAGTTCTTAAATTTTCAGATATTCTAGTAACAAAATTTGCACATTTTTTAGTTACTAAAATTACACATTTTCTGGTTCTTAAATTTGCAGATATTCTAGTTACTAAATTTGCAAATTTTCTAGTCACTAAAATTGCACATTTTCTAGTTTTTAAATTTTCAAATTTTCTAGTTACTAAAATTGCACATTTTCTGGTTCTTAAATTTGCAAATTTTCTAGTTCTTAAATTTGCAAATCTTCTAGTTCTTAATTTTGCAAATTTTCTAGTTCTTAAATTTTCAAATTTTCTAGTTACTAAAATTGCACATTTTCTGGTCCTTAAAGTTGCAAATTTTCTAGTTACTAAATTTGCACACTTTCTAGTTCTTAAATTTGCAAATCTTCTAGTTCTTAATTTTACAAATATTCTAGTTCTTAATTTTACAAATTTTCTAATTTTTATTAATAATTTGCAAATTTTCTAGTTCATAAATTTGCAAATTTCCTAGTTACTAAAATTGCACATTTTCTAGTTCTTAAATTTTCAGATATTCTAGTAATAAAATTTGCAAATTTTTTAGTTACTAAAATTACACATTTTCTGGTTCTTAAATTTGCAGATATTCTAGTTCTTAAATTTGCAAATTTTCTAGTTACTAAAATTGCACATTTTCTAGTTTTTAAATTTGCAAATCTTCTAGTTACTAAATTTGCACATTTTCTAGTTTTTAATTTTGCAAATTTTCCAGTTCTTAAATTAAAAAATTTTAAATTTTGTATATTACTATACAGAATATTGATTTTTATTATTAAACATCAAATTATGCATCATGAAATTATCTTAAAATTATTTTATTATTTTAAGTATCTAATATTATTTTTAGTTTTAATAAAAATCAGTAATTCTTGTTTCATCTTTTCACTCTTTCATTCATTTCACCCCTTTCACCGTTTTACAATCAAATTAAATTGACAAAGCAATTTTTTGCACTTATAATTTGTTACTCGATTCACTTTTAATTAGTAAGCTACAAAAATTCGTTAAGAGTTATAAAATATTCTTAATATTTCAAACTTTCCATCACTTTTTATCTAACATATACTGCGCGTGCAATCGCTGCGCGAGTAAGTGAATTCCGCCATTGCATTCTCGATAAATATTAATGATATTATACAGCGAGAAACATAAAGTTTTATATTCCGCGCAATTACTCGACAGCTGGCCAGATATTCACACCGTTATGGTACATTTAAATATGCAAAATATATCAGTTATTGCAATCTGATGAGTTATTTAAAAAAATGTGAAGAAATACGAAACTGCTGTTATATTTCGTAATTGTAATCTAGGTGCAACGAGCAATATACTGTGATATGCATCATGTAAATTTTGCTAAAATAAAAAAGAAATGATAGTAATGATAATATTTTTACAATTAAGGAAAATAAACAGTAATAAAGATAAATAAATAATGGTTAATAAAATTTAAAAGTAATAATTATTCAAATTAAAGGAACAATTAAATAATAAAAAGAAACAATAAAAAACAAAGAAACTTAACAAGACGTGACAGTTGTTTTACACAAATGTCATTGAACAAAAAATCATTTTTAAAAATATAATTTTTTTAAAAATCATTTTAAAAACTTATCTAAATGAAAAGCAATTATTAAATTACAGAGGATGTTTAAAAAATGACGTGACAAAAAAATATTAATTTTTAATTATTTTGACTGTTATAATAATTATGATACATAATTAAAATTCTGTTGCAAATAATAATTGCTAGTGTTCAAAACAAAGTTTCACAACAGAAATTTATAAAAAATAATTGTATTGTACAAAAAACTATTAAGTACAATTTTTTTAAGGTTAGGTAAATTAATTTTATTCTTTGATGTAATTATATTTCACTTCTTCTAAATCTATAACAATTACATAAAATTAAATTTTATTTATCATAAGCTAGAAAAATTGATATAATATAAAAAAACAATGATGACATTCACACATGTGACCTTTAAATTTAAAAACAACCTACATATGTGTATCTTCCAAGAAATATTACACAATAACCCAAAAAAAATTCCTGCAACCGTTACAAAAGAAGAATCCCCGAAATCAAAATTTGAATATGAAAACATCGGACCAAAATGACTGAAAAAAATTCAGAAAAAAAAATAAGTGAATAAACATTATACGTTTAGTCAACCATCACAATTCTTTAATTTTGAAAGTGACGCAAGTTTGGGTATAAAACCTTTTTTCAGCTAGCACTTCACACTATTAGATTTGACAAAAAAAATTAGGAAAATTTGTATACTTTTTGTCTAAATATAAATTTTTATTAAATTTAAATTTTTGTTTTTAATTAAAATTTGATTGTTCTAAATTTAATTTTGTCCAATTTATCTAGAGCTCAATATTTTTTATTGAAATGAAATCCTGAAAAATCTCGTGGTAGCGAAAAATGTGCTTGCCCCACATTCAAGATAAATAGGAATGCATTTGCGTAAACATCCGCAATCTACTAATTGCACTCCCGAATCTGAATGCATGATCTTCAGGGGCGCTTCCTCCGCGATCGTCGAGATTCTTCAACATCCGTAGCACGAAAGCGGCGGCACTCGAACTGCAAACAATTCTCACATGTTTTCTCTTTGGAACATGTTTCCCTGAAGGACGAAACGAAGAATTCTCGTATCGCGCGGTCGCTTGGTACGGCGGTACTCTTGTTATGCAACGAAAAAGATTAGTTATGTCTTTTTGCCTCGCTTTTCCACGGATTTGCCTTTTGTCGAGTAAAAAGGAAACGTACGCTATTGTTTCGTTCACGATGGTATATTATATTTCGGTGGTCGTACAATTTATTTATGACCGAAAACTATCGTCTTCTCTTGTCTTCAAAATGGCAGCCTTCTGCGTGCTTCTGCGATCTTGATGAGCGATCGAAACCAAGGTTTATTTACTCTCCTCTTCTGATTACTGCGATCTAATCGCTTTTAAATACAGCTTTTGCATACTATTATTTCGTATCTACGTGTTTTTCAGTCGGTAGTCGTTTATGGTGGATTTATGGATGGCTTAAGTAGGTGAGAGGTTAGGTTAGGTTCGGTATTTCTTTACTAGAAATTATTGGACTTGGGTATACTGGCATATAAGGATATAGGAATATAGGGATATACGGATCTAGAGATATAGGGATCTAGGGATAAAGGAATCTAGGGATCGGGGGATCTAGGGATATAGAGATCTGGGGAACTAAGGATATAGGGATCCAGGGATATGTTAAACTAGGGATATCGGGAGCTAGGAATATAGAGATCTAGGGATATAGAGATCTAGGGTTCTAGGCATTTAGGGATCTAGGGATATAGGGATCTAGGGATATAGGGATCTAGGGATATAGGGATACAGGTATTTAGGGATCTAGGGATATAGAGATCTAGGTATTTAGGGATCTAGGGATATAGAGATCTAGGGATATAGAGATCTAGGGATATAGAGATCTAGGGACATAGAGATCTAGGGACATAGAGATCTAGGGATATAGAGACCTAGCGATATAGAGATCTAGGGATATAGAGATCTAGGGATATAGAGATCTAGGGAAATAGAGATCTAGGGATATAGAGATCTAGGGATATAGAGATCTAGGGATATAGAGATCTGGGGAAATAGAGATCTAGGGATATAGAGATCTAGTGATATAGAGATCTAGGGATATAGAGATCTAGGGACATAGAGATCTAGGGACATAGAGATCTAGGGATATAGGGATGTAGAAATATAGAAATATAGGGATCTGAGGATATAGGGATTTGGAAGTATGAATATTTGGGGATATAGGGATTTGGAGGTATAGAGAGAGGTATAAGAAATATGAGACATAGGGATTTGGAGATATAGGAATTTGAGACATAGAAGTCTGCGAATATAAAAATCACTAGAAACCAGGAATTAACACTAGGAATTCTCAAAATGCTATTTTTAAACACGTTTCAAATTTCCCTTATTTTATTCACAATTTTCACTTTAAAGATACAAGGAAAAGAAACGTGAGAGCTCAACCAGTACATCCTTGACCTAGACATAAAATCTTTTACTGCATGCTATAAAAATCGCAACCATAAATGTAGACTAAAATCCTTAATGTCTACACAAACTACAAATTATTGAATCTACATAATTTCACCACGGTACTTTCGATTCAAATTTTGCCGCCAAAAATCTGCATCCAGGTCATTTAATATATTTTGATATATTTTGACTGCGAAATATATTATATATTTTTACTGTAGTGCTTAAAGTTCTTGGAGTTATTTAAAGTAGTAGATAAAAGCACGTTTAATTTTGAAGTAAACAATTGTTAGATTATTTACTATTTACCTAGAGCAATGTCACCAGTAATTTCAAGGTATTCACAACATTTTGACCGTTTTAACGAGTGAAATTGACTTTCGAGGATGTCGCGTTTTAACGCGAAACGCAATGTCTGGTCGCGGAAGAAAGTAGTTTGAGAAACGTTGCCAATGAAATCAAGATTCGCACAGGGGAAGGGGCAGGGTAAAGGGGGGAACAGAAAGAGTTAGCGAACGAGGTGAAGGTATTGCGAGCGCCGGTTAATTGCGATGCACGCCGTACGACACGTGTCACAGCATTGTGCCGCCCGGTCACGCATTCCCATCGATTACATCGACGACAAACGAATTTACAAGCGCAACTGGAACGTGCTTCGCAAACTATTCGATATAAGGCCTTTCCAAACAAATAAAAAGAGAGAAAGAAAGGATTTTCCCTTTAAACGAGTTATTCGTGACGAGGTCTTTGATCGCTTCTTCATACCAATGCAGGGTCCGTTATATATACAGAAATTCTGGGGTTCAGACTGTGCATGTGGATAACGTACTTAAATATACCTAGGTCATAGTGATTTCATAGAAATTACTAAACTGGTATTTTACACTGTACACTTGTACTCATAATTTTATTTGATTAATCGTCATTAATCAGCAGACCTCCTGTAGTCTGATGTCTGCACATGTGCAGCCACATATCAACATATTCCAGGGTCAAATAGGTTTAAAGTGATTATATCAATCTAATCATATATTACAAAATTGACCTACTGAAATGCACATGTGGATGCATTTATATTGAAATTTAGTCATATAATTTTTAAACGAGTAACATAGTCAAGTTTACCTTCTATATGTCTATATATGGATGCAATATATCAGAATACAGGGTCAAATGTTCATAGCGATTAATCTGATCAGACAAAAGTTGCAAAATTGACCTTCCACATATCTGGCACGTGGAACATATCAAAATGTAATAATAGGTATAACTTCAAAATGGACTGGACTTGTCAACCATCATAAATTAACCTATGTCTAGACTTCATACGTGTACCTGCCATAAACAGTATAGTACTTGCGTTTACAGCGAGTTGATCGGCACCTGTAAAAATATACCAGCTGCATTATAATCAGTCTATAAATAGCCAGATCACAGTTAATCCTCTCCACGATAGATCCTCAGTCCCTCCGCGATGCATCCTAAGTTGAACGTCCCTCGTTTCCACGATGAGTTCTCAGTTAACGTCCCCCGTTTCCACGACGCATCCTAAGTTAAATGTCTCTCCTTTCATAAAGATGCACGTCCGTAGTAACGGAAAACCGCTATCTCGAATGTATGCTAATCGGCGTGACATGATCGTGTTACAGGTAGCAGTCACGTAGAATGGTAGCATCACAACACGACGGTACCAGAAGTGTCGGCGGAGGTGGTGTCGGCGACGGAGGAGGTGGCGGTGGCGATGAGACCGTGTACACGGTAACCGTGAGCGGTGTCGGTTACAGAAACGAGGGTTACAAGGACGATGGTACAGATGGTATACCTCCGGAGCCGCAGAAACCACCGCAATTATCGTCCACGGACGATGACACCCAGTCGAGAAAGTTCAAGCTGTCGCGCGGCGAGAAATGGCGGATTTTAAAGAACATTGGCACGGTGTCCATTGCGTTTATGGTGCAGTTCACCGCGTTTCAGGGCACGGCGAATCTCCAGTCGTCCATAAACGCCAGTGACGGTTTGGGCACCGTGTCCTTATCGGCCATATACGCGGCCCTGGTGCTATCCTGCATCTTCGTGCCCACGTTCGTTATCAAGAGGCTCACCGTGAAATGGACCCTGTGTATGTCGATGTTGTGCTACGCACCCTACATCGGCTCCCAGTTCTATCCCAAGTTTTATACCTTGGTGCCCGCCGGGGTGCTCCTGGGCCTTGGCGCCGCGCCCATGTGGGCGGCTCAGGCTACCTACCTAACGCAGGTCGGTGGTGTTTACGCGAAGTTAACCGATCAACCGGTGGACGCCATTGTGGTCAGGTTCTTCGGATTCTTCTTCCTGGCGTGGCAGACCGCGGAACTGTGGGGGAATCTCATCTCTTCGCTTGGTAAGTGCTGACTTTTGTTATGCCTCTCATTTTTATGCAACTTAACTGGGCAAAGTCTAGCACCTTCAGAACATTTAGGAACTTTAGAATAAATGTGCTGGTGCATAGGTTTCGGGGAAACTTAGGGAGAGCCTATAGAGGCTACAGAAGGCTGGATAGTTTGGGGAGGACCTTGTTTGTGGAGAGCCTGAGGAGATCCTAGGGAGATTAGATCACTTACTCTTGAGTAAGGGAAGTCCCTTAATTATATTACACGAATATAGTTAGGTACAATAAGCTTCCTTAATCTCTTCAAGAATAACTTTAAGGTCAGACAAAAAATGGTCTCATTTTATGATATGATGGTCTCATATTGATGAATTTAAAACAAACTGAACGTATGGTTAAGTATCCTTGAAGAGATTAAGGAAAATGGCGTAGAAGCTCATTGTTTCTGGTTAACACAAAAAGATGAATCCTCCGGTTAACATATCAATTTTAAAAATAATAAAGCACAGTAGAATTGCTCCATTCAACAGTACCGTTACCCTAAAAACAGAATATCCATAAATCTTCCAAATCTGTTACAAACCATAAATCATCGTTGATTCATTTAGAAAACAAACCTTTCTCTGAAAGAAGACATAAACTTCAGTCATAAATCAAATTAAAATCCTAGAAGATGTGACCCTTAGCAAAGACCGTTTAAAATGTAAATGCTGGACCAATCTTGTAGAAGAATTTCAATGCCGGAGATGAAGCAGTTCCTAGAGAATCAATTCAAGGACACGTGAACCGGGTCAATAACACTTTGCTCGTTAAATTTGCCAATCTCTCGTCCGACGATGATCTGCCGGTTATTGTAGCTGAGGATATGTACATGTTTCTTTGGATGAGCAAATCTTGACAGGAGAATTCCACAAATGACCTTCAGATACTTTTATGAGATTTTACTTGTTTGTGAATCATGTTATTGCGAATCTTGTTATGTGGTTTTAGGCAAGTTAATATTTAAATGGTGTTTTGTGGTGATACGTTGAATTTAGGAATTTTGGATTTGGGATTTTGGGGATGTGAGATTTAGAGATTTGAGAATTTGGGGATTTGGAGATTTGGGGATTTGGAGATTTGGGGATTTGGAGATTTGGGGATTTGGAGATTTTGAGATTTGGGGATTTGGAAATTTAAAAATGTAGGAATTTGAGATTTGAGAATTTGGGGTTTTGGGATTTGGAATTTGGAGATTTGGGGATTTGGGAATTTAAAAATTGGGGAATTTGGGAATTTGGGATTTGGAAATTTAAAAATTTAGGAATTTGAGATTTGAGAATTTGGGGTTTTGGGATTTGGAATTTGGAGATTTGGGGATTTGGGGATTTGGGGATTTGGGGATTTGGGGATTTGGGAATTTAAAAATTGGGGAATTTGGGAATTTGAAAATTTAGGAATTTGGGACTTGGGGATTTGGGATTTTGGGATTTGGGGATTTAGGAATTTAGATATTTGGGTATTTGAAGATTTGAAAATTTAGAAATTGGGGAATTGAGGAATTGAGGAATTTGGAAATTCAAGAATTTGAGGATTTAGGAATTTAGAAATTTAGAAATTTAAAAATTAATATTTTAGTAATTTAGTAATTTATGAAATCAGTATTTTGGTAATTTAGGAATTTATGAAATTAGTATTTTAAGAATTTAGGAATTTAGGAATTCTGAAATTTTCTAATGTTTGAATCCAGAAATATAGAAATTCCAAAACTCAGAAATTTAGAAATTTAAAAATGTAGCGTTTCAGATTTACCGACTTAAAAATTTAAAAGCATAGAAATTCAAATATCCAGTTTAAGAATTTAGAAATACGGAAAGGGCACTTAAAAAGATAAAAGTCACATAAAAATTAAAAAATGAAAACCATACATTTAAAAAATTGTCAAACGCCACCTAAATAAAAGACATAATTCCTTGCAATATACAATCACAATATGTCTCAATAGGTCTTTTTCCTCCGTAGCATTCAACATGACCCATTGACACTACCAAAGCTGTCAAACGACTGTACTACTTTATTTACAAAATTTGTTTGGTTTTTCTTGAAATTGATTTACCTCGAGATAAAGAATTAATGTTGTATCGCCTGCTACTTATTTAACTTCATTTTTAATTTCGTAACGTATGCACTATTCACTGTTCAGTTAATAAGAGAGGCACTCGGGTGGTTTTCCTTGTCAGTCGTTTCACACGCTTCGTAAACAACCGTTGCGACACATCGGGTATAGCAGTAATGACACGTGCGTGGTCAGACAGACGGGCCAAACATTCGGTCCTTTCCCTGGCGAGATCGACAACGAATACTATGCCGCGTATCGCTTCATGGACACGAGTTTCGAGTTTCGAGTTTCTCGCTTGACACGCGAGTTGGAGTAACGGCGACAGAGAACGCTTCGCACGCGAGAAGAAACAAGATTTATCCGGTATAAACCTGTGATAGTCGGTTTCCGTACCACCTCGTACGCATTCTCCAATACCGGACGGTAATAGCGCGGGATTTAACCGTTTTCTACGATTTTAAACCGTTCGAGGCTTCCTCTGGCGCCGGCGCCCTTCCGCGCATGCGCGCGCACATATTCGACCTGTCAGGACATGTAAGGTTTTGCGAATTGTTTTTTAAATACATTTTTAAGCCCTTAATGTACAATTTTTTGGAGTTGCATCATGCATAGCTAATTATTTCTGCAACGAGTTAGGTACATTGTGCATTCTTGATTATACAGATTATAATTAGAATTGAATTAAAATTGTAGTGAGAATATAAGGCTAGTTTATTACATTTGAACTGTAGTGTGCGTCAGTGTGAGACGTTATTGTAAGACAAGGGGTTAAAGAGAGTAACTTTTTAATCGCATTTGAGAGTTCTACAGTTATAGAATACTCTAGTTTAGTAGTTTAAGAAATTAAGATTGGTTTAAGTTTAATAATTTAAAAATTTTGAAATTGCAAGGTTCTGATAATCTATAGTATCATTTTTGAAAGACAGTCTCAAATTTTTAGGTTACATTTCAAAGTTCCAAGGATCTAAATTTCCAAGAGCCTCAAAATTCCTAAGTTTTAAGACTTTGATGTTCAAAAACTTCCATATACCAAAATTTCAAAATCTCACAATCTCAAAATCCTAAAAATTTCAGTAGTGAAATCTTAAAATTACAAAATTACAAATTTGAATGTCTTAAACCTCAAAAATTTGAAAATTTTAGAATTCTATAGCTCAAAAAGTTTTTAATTTTTATATCCCTAAGTCTAATATTAAAAAATCCCAAAATTCAAAAACTTTAATATTCAAAAATTTTTTAAACTATATATCTTAAGATTCAAAAATATCAAAACTCCAAGACCCTAAAACTCCAAAATTAAAAATTACTAAAATTTGAGATTCTAAAATTCCCCAATGTATGAATTCCCGAATTTCAAAATCCCTAAATCTGAAAATTCCAAAATTTCAAAATTTAAGAAATCAAAAATTCCAAAATTACCAACTCAAAAATTCAAAATTTTCAAAATTTCCTTCTCCGTTTTTCAATTAACCACAAATAATACTTATCGCACAATTTTCGCTTAAAAATGCAAAAAGGACGATATTTGATGTACCATAAGCTAACTCCCGACCATATACACGGTATGACTTAATAGTTAAGAGAAAGAACATCACGACGTGATAAAATAATTAGCAAGAAGTTGTATTTGATTATAAAAAGGTCATTTTTGGGACACGTATTAGGTAACTGACTAAAAGTGATTAGCATTTAAGTCCCAATTGGTCAAAGCGTTCGGTTAATGCTCTCGCAAGGCTAACGGATCACTGAACTTTTCTTACAAAATTATCGTTTAGTGGTCAATTATTGTACTTCTGGCACGATTCTCATAGAATGTTAGTATATCTAATTACAACTTCGCAATAACGTGAAGTTTGAATATAATTGACGACTTCAAGCTAAGTAAACGATGCCTTCGTAATTGTAGATGAGACACGTGGTGTCAACATTCCCATCTTTCATTTCTAAATTAGTAGGTACTTACAATAAATCTTTTTACCTTGTACTGTATCGATTTTTCTTTTTAATACAATTTTTGCATTTAATCGATTATTCATTTTATATATTACTGTATAGTTACTCTTAGGTAAATTCTAAAATAACTAAAATATATTCTACAAGATAAAATACAATTCAATAGCTAAGGAAACAAATTAGTTTTGACCTAAATATAATTCGTTCAACCTAACCTAACCCAACCATTTAATTATATCATCAAATGTATGTCCCACCAATGGTGCCTAACTTCCGTTACTCCCAACATACTTCTTCCTGAAATACATTGAACTACCAAGTATCAAAGTACTTAACTCTGTACGGGGTATATAATTTTGTGCCATAAAAATGGCGATATGGCCGTGAACACGTTATCTCTGATTTTGTCCAAACCTGCGAAATGTGGAACATACCCCATGTCCACGGGATCAGAATATAGTGGATGGTTTCACACGTAAAAGTTGTCTGAGGCTCTAAATGTAACGTGACCGCCATTATCTGCCAGTGCGGGCAATGGCGGTCGAAAGCATTTTCCGTTCAACTGCTAATTTTACCCAAAAAAGAATACCAAAGCGTTTATCTTGCTATTCAGATAATAGTTCGATAGTTCAAGTTTGTAAACGGTAACTTGCAATAAATATTTGACTTCGTACTCCAGTTTTATTCGGTCACTGCTCAAGCGGCCGCCATTACTTTTCATAGGGATCGAGTACCAACTCCTGAACCGCAACGAAATTAAATAACTAATAAGATAAAATGAAAGACAGATTTCGAATAACGTTGCAATTACGTTAATAAAAGATGGCAAACTGAAAGCTTAAATTTGAAAGCGGACTATTTATATTCTTAACTACTCTATCTCTAATAATTTTATGTCCGACTACACGTGTCCATTTTCACTGCCAAGGTATCAAATATTTGATTTCATACTTCGGTTTTACTCAGTTATTACTTAAGTGGCCGCCATTACCTGCTTTGCCCTTCCAGCTTATCGTAAAGATCCGTAATTATTGGACTCCAATCTGATTTTACCTGGAATGTTATTATTAAAGTTTGTAAATTTCCTATGAACTTTAATGGCGGTAGCAGAGTTGCGACCGCAGCTTCTTCACAGAACATCGCGTTCCAGGACACACATTCGCACACTCGTTCGCATAACAGTTGAATATATTATATGCCGATAAGTAGGACTTGCGGACAATCGGAAACGATGGTGGGAGACATTGTAAACATACTATGATATTATCAACGACGCTCCGGTGAAAGTTCCTGTCGTTCGCCGTCCGATGACCGCGTATAAGCGGATTGGCCAATGTGAATTCCAGAATGTCGATACGTTTCGTGTTGGTGTCGTATAATCGCTACTTAACACGGTATTTGCATATTTGAGAAATGAGATCGTTCGCTAACAACAAACGAGACGGAACGAAAAAGAGAGAGCCTAACGAGACATCGACGTGACAGGATTACTCTTTTTGCTGGAGAGAGAAGAAATTCTTAGACGACGATTTTGGGTTCGAGAAATTTCTCGAAGTTTAATCTAGTATGGTATTTATCATTTGGATGTTGCGTTGGTAGAAATTATTTTGTGGTGATTGTAAGTGGACCGCGTTTCTGCTGAGTTGGCAGACGGAACCATATATGGTACGACTGTGGGATTATGGAAAATTTGCAAGTTGGGAATTTAGTGATTTGGAAACTTCAGAATTCGGAGATTTGCAAATTTAGAAATTCAGAAATTTTATGAATACAAAATTGGGAATTCGTATATCTTAAAACTTGAAAATTCTATAAATTGAGTAATTGAATAATTGAAGAATTGTAGATTGAAGAATTGAAGACTTGAAAAATTAAAAAATTGAAGAATTGAAAAATTGTAGAATTGAAAAATTGAAAAATTGAAAATTTGAAAATTTGAAAAATTAAAAAATTAAAAAATTGAAAAATTGAAAATTTGAAAATTTGAAAAATTGAAAAATTGAAAAATTGAAAAATTGAAAAATTGAAAAATTGAAAAATTGAAAAATTGAAAAATTGAAATTTAGAAATATGAAAATACTAAAACTTGAAACTAGAATAATTTAAAAGTACGAAAAATTGAAAGTTGAGTATTTATTGATTTAAATGTTTATGATTTTGGAAATTTTAGAATATATAAGGAATACGTTTTGTTACTGTTTATTTATATAAACATAAGATTTTCGGTTTATATCTATTGTTCACAAGATTTAGTGAGATATATATACTTTTTGTCGCAATGTAAATGAAAGTAAGAATGTTTGAAAGTCTATACATTCCACTGTAGCAAGAAACTAAATCTTGCATCGCAGCGAGAAGAAACTGCATGGAATGCTTGCTATGGAAGAGACATCTAAAAACTTGACAATTTTGATAAATATTATTATTATTAGTTCATAAATCTTTGAATGTCTATATCAGTCTTCAATACTCAATAATGTTGGATAATAAACTTTATGATTCACTTAATTTTTCAATTTAGGTATTTGCGGAAGATTTATATAATTACTTCAAGTCTTAATAAATTTATATTCCGATAAAAAGGTAGTAAATGAATTTCAATATTCTTCATGTTTTAACTAAAATTACAAAGTGTATTTCTAGTATTTGTACTTTTGTCTTATTTAATAAATATTTTAAACAAATTTTTATTTTATCTACTTATTCAAAAACTTGATGGAAAAAATTTATACCAACAAAATTACAGTAAAATTAGAAAATAGAGTAAATTTATGTAAAAATTAGAATGAAAAATTAAGCAACGTGTCGAATTTGAAATTGTTCAAGTAGAGAAACCATTATGTTGACACACTATAAGATACTTTAAATTTAATATTATAAATCTCTTTTTGTAAAGAAAATTATTGCTTGCAATTTTAATTGTGTCATCAATATTTTATTATTTTATTGTACTTTTTAAAAATTCAACATTCTGCAAATTTTGTTAAAAAATTATAAAGATACAAATTTGTTAAAATTTTCTATTTTATTTATTTCATTTATTTTATATTTCATTATATTTACATATCACATTTTACATTTTACATTTTATATTTTATATTTTATATTTTATATTTTATATTTTATATTTTATATTTTATATTTTATATTTTATATTTTATATTTTATATTTTATATTTTATATTTTATATTTTATATTTTATATTTTATATTTTATATTTTATATTTTATATTTTATATTTTATATTTTATATTTTATATTTTATATTTTATATTTTATATTTTATATTTTATATTTTATATTTTATATTTTATATTTTATATTTTATATTTTATATTTTATATTTTATATTTTATATTTTATATTTTATATTTTATATTTTATATTTTATATTTTATATTTTATATTTTATATTTTATATTTTATATTTTATATTTTATATTTTATATTTTATATTTTATATTTTATATTTTATATTTTATATTTTATATTTTATATTTTATATTTTATATTTTATATTTTATATTTTATATTTTATATTTTATATTTTATATTTTATATTTTATATTTTATATTTTATATTTTATATTTTATATTTTATATTTTATATTTTATATTTTATATTTTATATTTTATATTTTATATTTTATATTTTATATTTTATATTTTATATTTTATATTTTATATTTTATATTTTATATTTTATATTTTATATTTTATATTTTATATTTTATATTTTATATTTTATATTTTATATTTTATATTTTATATTTTATATTTTATATTTTATATTTTATATTTTATATTTTATATTTTATAATAAATAATAAATAATAAAATAAAAAGTAATAAATTTTACCCAGTAAAATTTGTTTCTTTTATTTCTTAACGAAATTTGTAGAGCGTTGTATTTAAAAAAAGTACAATTCTGTTGGTCAATTAATTTGCACAATATCAGTACTTAATTATAATTATTCCGATCAATTTTGAACACATTCTTTTGTATACACTGTAAACAATTTTCGAATGGTAATTTTTCGGACGTTAGTAAGTCGGTGACAGATAACCGACCGGTACCGTATGAGCAATTCATTAGAAAACGTAATTTCAATGGAAATGTTCAGTATGCGTCATCGATGGTGCTATTGTATAATGTTTAGTCCGCCAATTGTCTGGCTAAGTAGACTGACTACATTCTTAGCAAGACAAAACTGAAAATTAATTAACCTCAGGCAGTTGAGTTCACAACTATTCATTCTTAACACTTTTTAATGTCTTAATTGAATCAATATCATATCTTTTAGAAGAGAAGTTGGAAATTTCTATATTTTTTTACTTTTGAATTTATAAATTGTCAGATTATTAAATCTTTAAGATTGAAAATTTAGAAGTTTGGAAATTTATTTTTAAATTGCAGGAAGTTTTAATTTTATTGAGATATTCAAATTTCTTAATTTTTAGATTTATGGAGTTGGAAATTTAGGAATTTAGGAAATTTTAGAATTTGATCAAGTAGAGATTTAATTGTATATTTTGGGATTTGATAATTGAAGAATTCGGAAATTAAAAATTTTGGTAATTTAATGTTTTGGTGAAAAGCTTGGCAAATTATGAATTTGAAAGTTTTAAAATTTATCAAATTAGAATCACAGATCATACTAAAAACTAAATTTCCTTACCAGTTATCTAAATCTACAAATTTATTATTTCACCTTCCTATATTCTGAAACCAAACTTTCCATTATTCCATATCTTGAAATCTCCAAATTCCCAAACGTCCAAAACTCGATCTAAAAAAATACCATAACTTTAACATGTCTTTACTATTTACTAATAATCAAAGATAATTATCTGAAAACTGATAAATTCCCAAACTACATGTAAAATCGTACTTAAAAACGAAAATAAAAGAGTCTATTATGCACAGTTTATCAGCAACGTGATATTATCTTGCGTGTTAACTGGATCTTGATAATATTAAGTCGTTCTTCAATTTTTAGCCGCTATTAAATTAATAATAATGTTAGTGCTTATCGCAGATAAGATGTTATCCCAGCTTTCTGTACTCGATTACTTCAATTGTACGCGTTATCAAATAATGATTAATTTGATAAACGATTGCTTTTATTAAGATTTCGTTTTTGTTTTTTTCAAGTACTCAGCGAGGGAGAATTTGGCAGCGGTAAAGGAAACAGCACCACGAACTGGAACAAGATAAAACTGTGCGGTGCTGATTTCTGTGTCGTTGGAAATGGCGGCCATGAGACCCTAGACCGTCCACCAGAATCGGAGATCTACGAAATTTCTGCGATTTATCTAACTTGTGTAATCATCGCGGTTATTATCGTGGCTCTCTTCGTTGATCCTCTTTCGAGGTAAGTTTTTTTAAAAATACAGATTCTTACAATAAAAAATCATTTTTTTACTTCTTTTTAATGTAATTAATTAAGTTTCAATGCGGCAATATAACTCATGTAGATATATAACTATACAGTGAAGTTCATACATGGATACAATTAATTAAATTAAAAAAAAATTACAAAATACATAAGTGAGTTAAATTAGTACACATATATTAGTGGAAAAGTACGCAATTTTAGAGTTTAATACACATTTGGATACAATAAATCAAGTTTGAACACTTGGCAATAAAACTGATTTAAATATGCAGCTTTTAAATTTAGTACATATGGATACAATTAATTAAATTTGAAAATGTGATAAAATACATATATAAGTTAAACTAGTACACATATACTAGTAAAAGAATGTATAATTTTAATGTTTAATACACATTTAGGTAAAGTAAATAAGGTTTGAAAACTTGGCAATAAAACTGATTTACCTCTAAAATCTAAAACACATTTAGCTACTATTAATAAGAGTTGAAAACGCGCCAAAATAAATGGTCTAAGTACCTATCTAATGCACATTTACTATTAATTGAATTTGGAAAGTCGTCAAAGTAGCTGCAGCATACGAAAACGTGATTCTCTTATTAAAATAATACAAATTAAGGTATTTTGATTGGCTATCACCATATTTCTTTAAATAATTTTTATTCTAAATCGCTTGAAGTGCCAAAAAATTGATCGAAGTCTATTTCTGATTGTACAACTTTCAAACATTGTTAAAGTATCTATCGAAAGGAAGTAAAAGAGTCTTTTCTAATATTAGTTTGAAATACAAAGAATACATAATTCTTGTATCAGAATTTTTCTAAAACAGTCTCTAGACATTCCTTCATGGAGTAAGAATCCTAAGATGTATCGTGTTTCGACCCTCAATTTTTCACTCAAAGGGTGATGAACATCTAGTGTCGTCCGTAATAATCATATTCATTGGTTCATTTAAATATCGCATTGTTCGTGTCTTCGCGCGAGGGACAAGTTACGGAAGATACAACGCAGAAGAAATTCCTCGAACAAGGATAATAACAGAAGAAAAAAAGATTGTTCTCTCGTTAATCATGATCGATTATTCAGAGTTAAATGACTTTGGCGTGATACAGGTTCGCTCGTTTCTATGAATGTCTGTTTCCATAAAGGTTGCTACGATTAACGATTCATTAGATAGCGAGATTAATGATGGAGTATGTAGAAATTTCTTGTACAAAGATAACTTTGTAATTGATCATTCAAGGCTCGATTAACTGGAAACCGGTGTTTCTTTTTTTGCAAAAGTCGACGATCATGGATTTAATTAACGATTCAGAAATTCGAGGAATTATTTTCTAGTCATTCACGCGGCGATAAATCAAAGTTCATTGCTTTCAATGTATTCGTGACTTTCTTTTTCTCTTCATGGTAAAAATTGCCGCGATTGAAATTTATTTCGATTTGTCAACCGTTGCACGGATATTCCTGGTATAAATGTTACTTTGTAGTCGATAATTCTATAGTTGAACGGTTTTTCTCTTATTTCCTCCGGGAAAAAATTACTGTAATCGAGAATACGTTGCGTAATTTAATTAACGATTCGACCGAGTAGAAATTGCTGGCGTGAAGGCAGGTTAGAACGGTGGCTTTCTAAATATTTGTAATTTATGGTTAACTACATTTAATACTTCTATTTTCATGCGTGTAACACTTGCTAGTGCTAATAATATATTTTAGAATGTAAAAATTCCTCTAACTTTAACGTTTTAATATTTTAACACTTCTTGGAATTATAGGAATCATATATTTTTAAATTGTTTATGTTTTAATGTGAACTAATATAGATATGTATTTAATCACTCTAGTATTTCATCACATTGTAGGGAATTTAAGGAATTAATTTTGAAGATTTGATAATTTACAAATTTGGAAATTTAGATTTTAAAATATTGCTAATTTAAACAATTGAAAATTTAGAATTTTAGTAATTTACAGCTTCATTTTACAAATATCCATATCTGGATATTTGTAATTAGAAATATCCATATCTGGAAACTTAAGAATAGATATTTATAAGTAAGAATTTAGAACGTCTGATATTTAGAAATCTGTAGATTTATACATATTTTTAATCTTGTATATCACTTATGTGTATTACAAAAGTTGAAGCACACTCCTTTCCTTGTTAAATCCTACTTCTGCATTATCCTGTTTATTCATTAATTTAATATACAATTTTGAAGTATATATTTCATACAAAAAATTAAGTACATATTTATTTTATATTTAAAAGTGCATATAATTTTATTACTATATATTAGTACAATTCCTAAAAGAGTTCCCTTTCAAACTTAATTTTTGCAAGCGACAAAAAAGATTTTACTTTACATTATACTTCACAATCAAACTTAAAGTCAGAATAGTATAAACACAAGTCGGATATGAAAGAAAAAAAACTTGCTTGGAAGCTGTTTTAACGTAAATATTTAATATCGGTGAATCACCAACTGCGTATCGTTGAACGTAGTATAACCTTTTATTTATTGTTAAGAAAACACTCGAAGCTTCTGGAAGAACACACCTTGAAAGTTGCTTAAATAAATGTTGAGCTGTCGCGAGATGGACAATTAGTGAAACGACCGGTGAAACTCTGTATTTTTCCGTTTCCGTTATTAGAAACCGTCATCCCGTGTTTTCAACTCGCCGACACGATCTTTGCGAACACCTTATGTCGCCCATGTATCGTTTTCGTTGTTTACACAACGCAAATAGGATCCAAAAAAAACTAGTCTGTTAGGTCTATCAATTTAATGGTACAAAAAGTTCCCATTTACTTAAGATATTATCTACATGTTTATTATGTGGTTCATATTGTACAAATTTAATGTCATGTGTTGTTTTTGTTTACTAGTTGCTTAATAATATTGAATTAAATAAAAATTAAATTCATAAAACTAACATGTATACATGTATATCAAATATGTGCATACATGTGTATCAAATAATAAAAATACTTTGAAATTCAACTTAATGTTTTAAAAGAAACTTTAATAATTATTAACTAAAATTAATAAGTAGTTAATAGTTAGTTAATATTACACCTTTTAGTTTTTTATTATTTCTTTTATTCATCTTGGTCAGATATTTTCAGGTTATATTTCTAAGGTAACCTATCTCTGTGTTATAATCATTATGTCAGTTTATAGTCTTATGAGCACAATTAGTATTCACATTCTGGTCTCCTAAAACGTGGAAGAAGTAGAATTAAGAAGTAAAACAAACAAAAATTGAAATGTAAATTAAAAGTGACTTAACCTCGAAATTCCCAATGACGTTCCCGCACTGTCGTAAACGATCGAAGTGTCTAAGAACAGATTTTTATCGATTAGTTAGCAAATATGACATTCCCATGTCTGTCAACGAGCAGCAGGTTAAATCATGGACGCTTGTAGAATTTATTTTTTAACCGTAATTATTTTCGAACGTTTATTTACGCTTTGAGTCACCTGGCACACGTGCGTACATGTCGTCAATGACTGACAACGTTATACATTTTGATTTGCATTCGTGCGTCGATTACCTTTCTGTTTCCCGAACACCTTAATAAATCCACGGATAAATATTTTTGACCGGAGAAGGAAGGTTTTTCTTGACGAGAACGGAAAGGCCGTCCTGCGTAATTTGAGCAACGTCATTCGTTCGATCGGTAACGACATTGAGCCATAATTATTAATTTATGTAGAACCTTGAATAAAATTAAACGTCCCAGTTCGTACGTTCATTGTACCTATCTCTGCAAATAAAGTTTACGAGTTTCCTAAGGATTAAATTACGCAAACCAATTGCCCATTTAGATGAGAATTTTTTTGATGAGACTCATAAAAGTTGAACATCTTACTCCTGTTAAAGAAATGGCGGGAGTTTCGAACGCTTTCTAAATTCTACGTACTTGTATTAATTGTTTTATAAAATTTTAAATTATATAAATGTACAGGTGGCTCTCTGAAAATAACGTTTACGAGTTTAAGGATTAAATTACGCAAACTGATTGCTAATTTAGATGAGTTTTAAACATTATACTTCTGTTAAAAAATGGCGGGAGTTTTGAACGCCTTTTAAATTACAGGCATTTGAATTTATTGTTTTATGAAAATTTATATGATATAAATATACAGTTCACATTGTATGTGATACATAGAGATACAAGAAGTGTATAAAAAACAAAATGGATTAATTTAGTAATATTATGAGACTGTTATAAATAATACCACTTAAAATTTTAATTAAAATAAAAATAATTAATTGTATATCATCCAATACATAATGTACGTAGACTCTGTGTTACAAATGGTGATAAACGAGTCCAAATAAATTATAAATCTGATAAAAAACGCTGAGACGATCAGATATCAGCGTTACACACTCGGTACCATTACAATGGAGTTAATGAATCACCCTTTACATGCAACATCATTCAGTAGCGATAAAACCCGTAACCACGAACAAAATAAACTTTATCTATCGTAACGCAAATATTATGGAAATGTCGAGTCACTAAATGCATAACGTAGGAAGCGTTGAAAAGTTTTCATTCGTTGTGTAAAAAATAAAATAATCACAAACACGAACGTCGGTTATGCTACCAGCCTTTTACATATTCACTTTCTTACGCTCGCGGTGAAACATTAACAAGCAAAATCGTGAAATTCGTTTCATTTCATCACTCATTTCACGCTCTTTCAATTATCGATTGTTGGGAAAGTTGTTCCGTTGAAGAACGCTCACGCGGTCGCTGCGGCTCACGCGCCTGGCGCGTGAGGCTGATCACACTTCAGATTTTTTTAATCAATTTTTAATTTTGAAAATTTGTAAATTTGGAAGTGTGTATTTTGATAATATGAGAGTTTGTATATAATTTGAGAATTTGTGAGTTTTACAATTTGTATATAATTTGAGAATTTGTGACTTTGACAATTTGGATATTTGAGAATTTGTGACTTTTACAATTTGGATATTTGAGAATTTGTGACTTTGACAATTTGTACATTTGAGAATTTGTAACTTTGACAATTTAATATTTGAAAATTTGCTAACTAAAAATTCCTACAGTTGTAAATTTCCAAATTTCTAAAATTCCAAACTTGAAAATTGAAAAATCTCTGAACCTAAAATAAAAGTGACAAATCTCTCATATTTGAACGAAACACCGTTCAGGATATTTACACTTAAAATCAATTTTCGTGCGTTTACCGGTGTTATACCTGACGAGAGGGGAAAGAGTTAAAGTAAAAAAAAAGGTTTCAATTTGATGGATGATTCTGAAGTTTAATCCACGGTCAAATAAATTACAGGTATCCTTTCGATGAGCAGATGTCGACGAAAAAAGCATCTCGAGATACGAACCTCTTCGTCACCGCACCAATATCCTTTATTTGATCAGCGGTTTCTTTTTTCTTGTTTGGTGTTCAGCAAAATTCGATGTCGGACTTAAAACACCATCAACTTGAAAGACTTTTTGTGTTCTGTTACGTCAAACGAAATTGCTCGTTCAAGTGATTATATTTTCATTGACAGGAGAATCTCGCTAAATTACATTGAGAGACGTTCAAAAATTTTGCGGAAGACAAGTACAGTCTCCTTAGAAATTTTTTGTGGAAAGTGATGAATTTCAAGATCTTCAAAACTGATGTATTTATAATATTGGGGTATTTTCTGAAGGAATGCTATATCACCGTTTATCAATATACAAAATTTCTTAACTTCCAAACCTTTAATCTCCGTTTTCATAGCGAAACAAAATTCGTAAGAAAAATAATTGAGATCATGAAAATCGTAGAACGGATAAAATCGATCACGTTTTCAGCGATCGATCACGGCCGGATGTACCGGTTTGTATCGGTCTCCCAGAAGCTTCCGGCGGCGGGCTTCTTGAAAACTCACCCGCATAACGGAAGAGTAAAAAACAAAAGACAGTAATGTTTTTTTCCAGGAGTATTACGAAACGAGCAGCTTAATAAGCGTGTATCGCGCGAGATCCGTGCAAGATCCCCTCCCCTTCTCCCATTCAGAATCGCTATAAACATTGCTCTGCTCATGATTACAAAATAGCGTACATCCGACGCTGGATGCATCGAAGCAAGGCGCTTATGCAACCAGCGACTGCAATTTGTACTTATTAAAACCCGATAAATTTCTGACCGTTGCCGGCATTGAAATCTCCGCGGTCGAACGCTGCCATTTTACTACGTTTCGCCAGAACTATATTTTAAACACATTTTTCGCGAGAATTTCGTGGAAAATTTTTGTATAAGATTATGATACTATTAAACAGTAATTTGATAAGTTATTTTTATAGGGTGTATTTATTTAAATTGATAGAAATTCACGTTGTAGGTGAATATGAAAGTTAGACTACATGTTGGACTATATTTTAAATACTAATTTTTTGTAGGAATTTCTTTGGAAATTTTAGTACAAATAAATAGTAAATTATTTTTATCGCATTATAGGGTGCGTTTAATTGAATTGAAAGAGAAATTCACATATGAAATTCAACTATATTTTAAATACCAATTTTTCGTAACAATTTCTTTGGAAATTTTAGTACAAATTTATAGCACGAATAATGTGGTAAATTATTTTGATTACAGTATAAAGTGCATTTATTTAAATTAAAAGAGAACTGTACGTATAGAGTGTAATTTCTGGTTTCTTCTCAATGGCGAAGAAAATTTTGAATCCTTCTTCATGTTTATAGACAGATTTTGCATGTTACTTAATTGTTTTATAGTGGAACTGTACGTGTACGTGATTTCGAGTGCAATCGATTAATAGTTCAGAAGATATTTACGATACTCATTTTTTGTGTTTTAATATAAACGCGGTATAATTGTAGCAATTATGGCGTTTGTTACAATTATAGCAATTATAGTATTAGTTACACAATCACAGTGATATTAATGTTAATTACGATTGCAATAATATTAAGTGTTATGAATGTTTTAATAACGTGTTAAACATTTTTTGTGCTCGTATTTTTATTGGTTCTTGCGTTTTAATGTTCTTAAATTTAATTCTATTCATTCTTTTATTATTTGTATTTTTATTGATGCATTTATTACTTATAATTAATTTTTCTTATTATTATTTGTATTGATACATTTATTACTTTTAATTGATTTATTATTTTTATCATTATTTGTATTTGTATTAATATTTTGATTGCTCGTATTTGTATTAGTGTCATTATTTTTATTTGTATTAATATTTTTGTTATTTTTATTTGCATTAATATTTGTGTTGTAAATTACTGATAAATTGAGTAGTTATATTATTACAAAATTTATTTTTAAAGCCTCAGCTTAGTATTTCACACTGTTGGTGTAAACTTAATAATCATAATTCAAAGATATTCTTAATATAGTATGAATATGTAGATAATATAGTAGATTTTTTAATATTAATTATTAATAATCATCATGGTCAATACAAAAACTTCAAAAGTAATTAAAATAATTCAAATTAATCAGGCAATAAACAGTGATATACTTTATGATAAATTTACGTAAAAATGTGAGACAAAGTTAATAAAAATTGTTAAGTATATAATTATCAAATTTTTCGATTTAAGCTTTCTATTTCGTATTCTGCAGATAATTTCAATGTTAATGCGCATTTCTTCGTGTAGCTGTTTTAAAAACAGCGTCTGGTTACCTGATAAAATCTGTTCGCAAATGAAATCGGACTTTGAATCAATGGTGAATCATTTGCACAATTTTCTTGACTTCAAACGTAATTATAGTGCATGGGATGTTGAATTAGTATATGCACGTGTTCTTAGGAAAAAATGGGAGAAGAAGCTCCACAGGTGATTTGAAACATTGAACATTAAATGTTAAATTGAATTATTAAATATTAAATTAAATTATTAAATGTTAAATTGAATTATTATTATTAAATATCAAATATTTAAGATTAAGTATTAAATTCAATTATTAAATATTAAATTAACAATTTTATACAATCGTATATTAATAATATTTTTGTCATAAAATATACAGTGAATTTTTAACAAATTTTTGGTGATTTTTTTTATTACAATAGAATTTAGGTGATTTTAAATATATGAAAGAGTCATGAATTGCAAATTTAACATATTGTAAGTAGGTTAAAAAAATAAATTGAACAGTTTTTAAATAATATATGAATATTTAGAAAAAGAGTTAAAATAGTTTTAAGGATAAAGTGTGAAGTATATTGACGAAGTAAATGAACTCGGTGAGCCTTGAATACAGTAAACAACACATTCAAATATAGTCGAACCTTGACCAAGTGGATTCCGATAATCACACCTTGACCAAGTAAGTTTCTATCTTTTATGAATAAACATCGATTAGAAATTCTGTTGTTTGCGAAATTAAAACGCGTGGATATTTGAAATATTTTACATTTTAAATGTAAAGGTTCAGATATTGGTAATTTGAAATTTTATAATGTGAAAATTTAGGGACTTAGGAATTTTGTAATTTGAAAATTTAGAATTCTGGGATTTTGAAAAATTGGGAATTTTGGAATTTGTAACATTTGGGATTTGGACATTTGAGAATTTGGAAATTTAGGGATTTGAGAATTTGAGATGGGATTTTGAAAAGTTGGAAATTTCGAAATTTGTAAAGTTTGGGATTTGGGAATTTTGGAATTTTGGAATTTAACAATTTAGGAGTTTAGGAATTTGAGAATTTGGAATTTTGAAAAGTTAGAAATTTAGAAGCTTGTAAAATTCGGAATTTCGTCATTTGAGAATTTCAAAATTTAGGAACATGAGAGTTGAAAAATATAAAATTTTTAAATTTCAAAAAATTAAAAATGTTTTAAATTTGATAATTTAGAATTTACAAATGTAAAAATTTCATAACAAAAAAATTCAGAAATATTCAAAACAAAAAAATAAAATGACCTCAAATGACACTTACTATATTACAGGAGCACAATACAAACAAGTTACATGATTGAAAAAAAAGTAAGAGCTAAGAAAAATGATGCATACAATATTATTGATTACATAAGAAATTTCACTTTCAATAGAAGACTAAACCCGAAGAATATTTTCAGAAAAACGACCAAAATTTATATCTGATCATTTTTCGAGATACATATCTTTTACCATAAATACAATATTTATCATTGAGCGCGTTCATATTTGCGTCTGACGCATACCTTATAAGGACACAGTGGCACAACAAATTGTCCCCAAAATTTTCAAGGCAAGTTTTAAGAAGCATCAGAAGAAGAAAGTATATACGGTATATTTGGTTACGTAAAAAATTTCTCTATAAATTAGAGGATGACGGAAACATTTCATTTCCATTTCGATTAGTAAGGTTCCAAATAACGTAGGCTGCATATTTGAAATACCAGTAGACCCGTTTGGGATCGACAAAAATGTATTACAAAGAATAGACACAAATTAAACTATATAAAGGGAAACTTTTTATATTTCAAACTTTACATAACAATAAGAACCTAAGACGTTCTAACTGAAAAATGTAAAGTTACGATTTTGTTGCGGTGCAGATAATTTGGTACCCAGTCGGTTTATAAAATTGTAAAAACAAGCAGATAAAATTATTTTCTTTCACGATCCAATAAGGCACACAAGTCACAGGAACATCCTAAGTAAATATCAATTCTAAGTCTTAAAATTGCGCTGCAGTCACAGGTGTAACTTCCGGGCACATAATCAGCACATTCGGTGTATCCACATTTTCCAAAACGAAACACTGCATCTTCTCTTCTTTCGAAATTAGCTGTTACCCACGGAAAAGCATTCGTACGCTTTGAAATATTCCAAATAACATTAATCTCCGGCATTCCGAATCAGCAACAAGACCCAAAATTTCATGTCACATTTCGCACTAAATGTTCAACACCAACGCGAAACTGTAGAATCAATACTCGAACGAGTGGATTAAACGATTAACTCTAAAATTTTGCCATAATTCAACCACGATCGCGATTATTGAACGTTTACCGGAAAACTTTAGCAAATTGACGTTTCACTTCTCTGCAGGTTCGGTCGAGGCCGTCAAAATTACGGGTTCGTTCATGAATGTCACAAGTTAATGGGTCATCCCTATTATTTGCGGTGTTACAAGAGAGGGTTTCAGATATTTCTATGCACCGGAATTATTTCTGGGAATCCCGATTATTTTTAGGTACAGTAAATCGTTGATAACGTGCGCAATTACCAACTATGTTGCAAAAATACCGTGTATCATTTAATGTTGATATCGAGCACTCGAACGTTTTCCTCAAAAACTATTATTTGCGGTATTAAACGTAAGATAACTAGGTTTTTAGATATTTTTAGGTATCGTAATTATTTCTAGGCGCTACAATTATTTCTGAGCAATTATTTTTCAAGTATCGCAAACTGCTGATAACCTACATTATTTATTGATTTCTGAACTATGTAAATGCGGTTAAACCGATCGACATTGTTGCGGACTTAATACCGACATCTAATTTTGTGCAATTTTACCACTTAAATTACAGTTAGTCGATAAAAAATAAATATACCGACCTCTTTTTTCCTCAAACGATTTTTTACGTGTACTAAATTTTTAAAGGGTGGGATTTGTGTTGATATCGAACGCTTCGATTGTTTTTCTCGAACCACAGCTCATTAATAACAATCTGATTAATCCCCCGTGACAATGCCGAAGTAACAGTAACTGAAACATAGATATTCATGAGCCTCCGCGCCTTTCGTCGGACATTCCAGCTTCGAAAGGAACGAGAAAACGATCTGACGACTAACGCGAAAGATATCCACAGGAATATTAAACGGCGTCGTTGCATTTAATTCTCTTTGCTACCGAACAAGTTGTTCGGATTCCAATCACCTGTCGAATATATGCGAGCATATACGAGTACCGTTATTTGTTGGACATTTGTTTTTTAAATGCCGTGGCGCCGGTGATTCAGCGCAAACGAATATCTTTGGACAGAGACCGAATGTCGCAATAAATCAACCTGTCGCAGAAATTTGTCATCTCGACGATAATAACGCGAATTTCTTCAACTTGCCGCCTAAGAACTTGAGGAAGAGCTTGAGAAAAAACCTAGATCTACAGTTCTTTTATATCGCCATTTTTACCGGGGATTAGTTTCTCGATACAATTTGAAATTTCACTAACTTTTGTTATTTAAGATTAAAATGTAATGATTCGATTTAAAAATTTGATGAATGTGATGCAAGTATTTTAGTATTAACGTAACAATAATTTATTAATTTCGTACGTTCTTTAGAGTTGTATACTAACGTTTTAATAATGGAGCTCTAATTGTTTCGTTATATACATAAATACATAAATTCTCATTTAGACCGAATTTTTATGATTAATAATTAACTTTAATTTTTGCATATATTTAAATTTGATTCATGTAGTTCTATAATTGTGGATATTACTATAAAATTGATATAAAAGGTAATATAATGAAATTTAAATGACCGTAATAAATTTGATTAATTATCTTAAGACCCAATGCTACTCAATGCCAAATGAACCTAACCCTGAAGCACAGAGTTCGAAACCGCAGCAATTTTTGCATCATCCCGATAAATTTTCTTTACCGTCGATATCAATTATTCGCTGTCCAGCGACAACAATATTTCCACCTTCCATAACAGTACACACAACCGTTCCAAGGACAGTGGTTCTATTATCCGGACGTTGGCAACGTTTAATGATACACTGTTACTAAAAATATTAATAGCTCGGGAACGGTGATTTTCTATTGTAACGTCGATTTGCATCGCGTCCTATCTGGAGGATGCATACTGGCGCGTTCATTTGCATACTTCATTGATAATTAATGCGTTTAGCCTTCCATTTCATTGCGGTCCGAACGGACACGTCCATCGACAAACGCGCGACGGTGACGACACGTCTATCGCCTAATCTCCGTGATATAACGTGTCAATAAAAAATAAGAAACGGATCGTTGTTCTCACGGTTCGCGCGATTAAAGAAGGACGTTCGGATCGCTCGATACGATTCCTCGGCCGTTTTTTTTTCCTCCTTGTCGGTAACAGTATTCTTCGAGCAATTTCTCGAGTTAATTTTCTTATATAATCGCGGCGAATGAGTTGACTCGCGACTAACCACAATACACGATTCCCGTTACGTATTAAGATATGCAAACGTTGTATCGCCATTATCTATGTATAAATAGCCGCGTTATATTTCAACAAAATTTCTGACGCGTACCGTTCGCCAACTTGCATAAATGTGACACGCTATAAAACATGACTAATGACATTTCCTCAGTTTTATTTTTGACGAAAGTGACAATCGTGCGCGCTTAATTGTCGTGCAATGCTTTCCTTCTTTTATCGCGGTAAAACAGTAGGAAATGTTTGTGACAGTTATGATATGTTATACATACTGTTAGTATTATAAATTATAGGTGCAGGAATTTAGGAATCTAGGCATGTAGGAACTTGAAGATATAGGTATATAGGGATACAGGAATCTACAAAAATAGGGATACGGAAATTTGGGGATATAAAGATAGAAAAATCAGTGAAAATAGGGATATAGAAATTTCGGTATCTAGGGATATCGCAATTTAGGCATATCGACATCTAGGGACATTGGGAACTACGGATATCGGAATCTAGGATTATCAGGACCTAGGGATCTAGGGGCATTGGGATCTAGGGATATTGGCATCTAGGGATATTGGAATCTAGGGATACTGGGATTTAGGGAAATTGGGGTCTAGGGAAATTGGGATCTAGTGATATCGAATCTAGGGATATTGGAATCTGAGGATATTGAGATCTAGGGATATTGGGATTTAGTGATATTGGAATCTAGGGATATTGGGATCTAGGGAAGTTGGGGTCCAGGGAAATTGGGATCTAGGGATATTGGAATCTAGGGATATTGGAATCTAGGGATATTGGAATCTAGGGATATTGGAATCTAGGAACATTGGGGTCTAGGGATATTGGGATTTAGTGATATTGGGATCTAGGGATATTTAGATCTATGGCTACTTGGATCTAGGGATATTTGGATCTAGGAATATTGGGATCTAGGGATATAGGGATATCGCAATTCAGGAATATCGGAATCTGTGGATACTGAAATCTAGGGATATCGGAATCTAAGGATATCGAAGTGTAGGATTATCGGAATCCAGGGATGTCGGTATCTAGGGATATGAAAATTAAAGGATATTGAAACCTAGGAATATAGTAATCTAGAAATATAGGAATTTATGAATATAAAAATCTGATCGTATAAAAATCTAGGCATATAGTAATTTACTGATATAAAAATTTGAGCAGTGAAATCTGGCACTGTAGAAAGTTTGAATAGTTATTTATTAATATTCCAATTATCATGTAAACTGGTTTAGTTTTCCCTATACCACTTATCACAATTGATTGCTTCTCCAAATCTGTAAAATTGTTGAACCTTAAAAAGTCTATATATCACTCATATCACTAGCGATATAAGCGTAAAAATATATGCAAGAACACGTTTCCTTGTATTGGAAATTATCGCTAGTTTGATTTATGTCGTTTACAGTAAGTTTCCGTTTCTGCAAATGTTGTCTCGTTACTCGTAGGAATAAGTGACACGTTCGATGTTCCGAGCCGTAAGATCTATTCAGCGACGCTGATGCACACGTTTCGCAATTTTACGCCGGGAGACCTCCACCGTAATATAAATTATTTTACAGGCACTATTTCATCGGGAACGGATAAAAAGTATGATTAGAATTCAAACTTCATAATGCTTTATGAATTACGTAAAGGCGGCGCTGTTACACACGGTATTACCGAGAATCCGCTCTTCATTCATAGAATCGTTCGGTTGCATATAGCGCGTATGTGCGCCTCGTGTTGATGATTGTAGCCAGCTTTACGATTGTGGCACGTAATATCTCAGCAGTTAGAAAAATTGCCGTTTTCCTCCGGCATGATACTTCTTCATTGTTGCACGAATCTTTTGGAAATTAGCGGATTCAAAACATACAATGTGCATAATTTCGCTTTTAAAATTGCGCAAATTGCTGGATCAAAATTACATGCATTCGTGTCCCTACTTCGAGGTGTTTAACCTTCTACCAGGAGGTATACAAGTAATTTTTATACTATCACTATTATTTATATGTAATATTGTGTATTATATATAATTATACATACGTATTAAATTACGGTATATAATCTTTATAAACAACGATATATTTTTATTCCTAAGAAGATTCTTTCGAGACAAAGAAGTTAATCAATTGAGAGAAGTTCCTTTGTCTGCTCGTTAAGGACGTTGAAAACGAGAGAAAGGTGTATCTCGTGCTGAGAACACTTGACGTACTTTCGATTTCCGGCGCAATGCGCTTCGATGAACATCCGATTCATCGTTGGTTGATTCACCTGCACAGTATCAGATAACTTACATTATTTACTTCGAACCGTACTACCTATCTGTTATATACGTATCGTTTTCATTTCTCGGAACAATTAATTCTCAATCGGACGCTTCGATTTTCCGTAATTGCAAATCGATTCCGAACGGTTCTGAACGAGCGGTTATACAATTAACCGCGAATAAATTTGTCTCTTCCAACCGAGTCATCCATTCTTTTTTACACGGTTAATTATGTTATTACGCGACCTGCATATGGATGCTTTTTTCATTTCTTTTTCATCGTTCCGATGCGATTAGCATCTCTCGCATATGACAATTGCATTTTACTGAGTTTTATTCGTTCTGTCCTGTTTCGTAACAATTTTAATTGTTTTATTATTGAGGCACATAAATTAAATTATCAATGTAGTATTGAAAATAGTAGAAATATTAAATCGATGATGAAGTTTGTTGGAAAATAATTGTAGGCTTTATGTCGTCAAACAATATGTATAGTTACATATTATGTATCATTAAAATGTAAATGGAATTCACAATCATTACAAACTAAACGGAATCAAATGTCAAAAATTACTAAAAAGTATGTGGAATAAAATGTTATAAATTACCAAAAATTATGTAGAATTAAATATTATAGATTACTAAAAAGTAAACAGGATGAAATATTAAAAATGACTAAAAAGTAAATGAAATTTAATAATTTATCAAAAAGTAAGCAATGATGGAAAATATTCTTAGATATAAATATTCTGACACTTCTAAAATATTAATAGGTATACTAAACATAGTTACGTTATTTTACATTGCTTATATATATTTTACTAATTTTATAACCTAAAAGTATCGCACAAATTATGGTACATCTATTTAAAGGTTAAGGTTCTCCTCAATACAAAATGGCCGCAATAGGCAATGAATTAACCTACAACTTACAATTACTATAGTATTTCTTACAAATTTTTAAAAATTTAAATTTAAATCTGAAAGTGACGACGAAATTTCTGTACAGTAATTTTTGTTGAATCATAATTTAACTTTATATTAATTAATTTGTATTTTAAATATATAAAGTAATTTATAATTTTTACATTATGTCTAGTCTTTTTTATTGACCCTAAATAGTTCATAATAATTAACAAGCAGTCATTTTATACCAAAAATGTTAACAAAAAGTGTACATAGTCACTTTTACTAAACTTCAAGTTCTAAATTCACATACGAATGATCACAAGTGCCATTTGACATATTTATGTGACAAAAGTATTATAATATTTTCACCCTTCATAATTTGTTATTTGATATGTGACAAACTAGTAGAACATTTTCCTAGTCGTCTAAATTGAATTATAGATAAATCAGTAAACGATTAATGATCAGAGGCACGTTAATTGCTTCGCAGTCAATAATCATTAGTATTATTAAATTTACTGGTAGTTTTCCGGTTGATAAATAATTAACGAGTATGTCAAATCGATTTCAAAGATTTTTAATATTTTTTCATATAAAGTGCACGATTCCGAGAGCTATGTCGTTTGTTACGCACATGTGCAACTGTATCCAATTACGCTTCACGTGTGCCATACGATAGTAAACTATTCAATCTTTGACTGATACATAATCATTGCAGTATATGTAGATACAGCTACGTTGTATATAATACATAACTGGATACAATTTATACTGTAATGATATAACTTTCGTTTATGTAAGTTTTAGGTTATATCTTTATTAAATAATAGAAAGTTAGATTATCTTACGGAATTGTACGTGTTATTTTTTGTACGGATTTTTGGATGAAAAATGCTCAATAAAAAGAAGTACCTAAGACTTTGGTCTAACTGAAAAATGTAAAGTCACGATTTTTTTGCGGTGCAGATAATTTGGTACCCAGTCGGTTTATAAAATTGTAAAAACAAGCAGATAAAATTATTTTCTTTCACGATCCAATAAGGCACACAAGTCACAGGAACATCCTAAGTAAATATCAATTCTAAGTCTTAAAATTGCGCTGCAATCACAGGTGTAACTTCCGGGCACATAATCAGCACATTCGATGTATCCACATTTTCCAAAACGAAACACTGCATCTTCTCTTCTTTCGAAATTAGCTGTTACCCACGGAAAAGCATTCGTACGCTTTGAAATATTCCAAATAACATTAATCTCCGGCATTCCGAATCAGCAACAAGACCCAAAATTTCATGTCACATTTCGCACTAAATGTTCAAAACCAACGCGAAACTGTAGAATCAATACTCGAACGAGTGGATTAAACGATTAACTCTAAAATTTTGCCATAATTCAACCACGATCGCGATTATTGAACGTTTACCGGAAAACTTGAGCAAATTGACGTTTCATTTCTCTGCAGGTTCGGTCGAGGCCGTCAAAATTACGGGTTCGTTCATGAATGTCACAAGTTAATGGGTCATCCCTATTATTTGCGGTGTTACAAGAGAGGGTTTCAGATATTTCTATGCACCGGAATTATTTCCGGGAATCCCGATTATTTTTATGTACTGTAAATCGTTGATAACGTGCGCAATTACAATGTTCTAAAAACACCGTATATCGTTTAATGTTGATATCGAACACTCGAACGTTTTCCTCAAAAACTATTATTTGCGGTACTAAATGTCAGATAACTTTTTAGATATTTTTAGGTATTGCAATTATTTATGTGCCACAATTATTCCTGAGTAACATATTCATTTTCAAGTATCGCGACTAACATTTCATTATTGCGATAACATTTCAAATTTTTACCAATATTTCAAATACATTAGGGTGATTCAGTCGCTGCATTTCCTTCAGTGCATTTATTTCTTCTATTATCCTAGGAATATTTCATAGACTTGAGAGAGTAGCGTTTTATTACGTAAGAGGCAGGATTCGAGCGTCTCGTATCGTATCGCATCGTATCGTATCACAGTTCTCCATTTTATCGTTGCAGTTTTCGAATCGAAGAATCGACTCGATTGCATCGACCCGCGTGTTTATAACGGTTCAGAAGCCAGGTCTCATGCATGCTGAGACAGCAGGTACGACGGTGAGAAAATTCTATACGCAACTCGCTCTGATAGATCGCAGCGTCTATCAAATGCTTCTTATTCACGTTTCTTTCGAGATAAAACAATTCTCGTTGACCTTGCCGCATTGTTGGCGACTGCTATCGAGGATGACGTTGTAATGGCGTTTAATGATACTGGATTTTCTCTCCTTTTTTTATTTTGCACGCGTTATTGCCTCCGGAGAGCCTGGCGATGTTTTATGAAAGTAAAAGTGTCTGGTGAATGCGGGAAAATCGTGGTGGGATCGAAGGATTACAAATCATTTTGTTTACCCTGTGATTAAGGTTTTAATTGGACACGAGTAATTAAGACGTTCGAGATTTTTTGAGTCGTTGAACAATTTAATTGGACATTTTGTGTTTAGGGGAATTAGAAACTTTTATGTGAAAACTATTAGTTTGGTTAGGTTATTTGTTAGGCTGTTGCAGAATTATTTGTTAGAAGTTCTTGTTCTCAAATTTCTAGATTTCTCAATTTTAGAGATATCAAACTTTTAAACTTGCAAATTTTTAAATTTGTAAACTTTTAAACTTGCAAACTTGAAAATCTGTGAATTCGAAGATTTCAAAATGGCACCTTCAGTAGTTGAAAATTTGACAAGAGTCTAAAATATCGATATTTATGTATTTTTCCTCGTTAGTATACAATCAAGGATAAGCCGTTTGAATAAACTATTATCCTTCTAATAATTGAATAATTAATGCATCTAAAAATAGCAAACAGACCCTTGATCAGTTCAAACATGATATTTACCTTTGACAAGCGATAATTAAACCTTTACCGTGTTCTCTATAAATTTAGTTCATTGTCTTCTTTATCAACGGACACAAACATTTCTTACAGGATGTAATTAAAAAACCATTAAAATGTTAATAGTTGTAATTAAAAGTTTCCCCAGACACGAAAGTTTATCCAAATGAGACATAAGTGTCCGATAAATATTCCTGGTACTTCTACGAATACAATGTTAACAACAGTATAAGAGCAATTATAATCGTATATCTATTTTACATCGTCATCGCTGTAATTACAGTTTCATGATGTTTTATTCACTTCATGAAACGATATCGTAATTGCTGCTGCTTATTATACATAAAATACGGTTTATACGAGTCGTTTATTTTGAAAGTGGGACAAGTCTATTTTCGAAAAAAATGTAGATAAGGATAAAAATATATTTTTAGTTGTAAACAATCTATAGTAAAGGCAATTGGGATTCCCTAATATTTAGGCGATGGTTGGGTGATTAACGGTGTTGGAAAAATTATTTTGATAGTGGTGCATGTTGAAATGATTTTTATCCAAATTACGGTATTTAGCTCTGGTATTTTAATAATACTGAAAAACTAGAAAATTTATAATATCGGTAGCATAACCTTAATATCTGATCTGTAGGTCTACAGTCCCCGGTCATCTTAGGACCACGTACGAAAATTTCACTCTTACGGCAATAATTACATATGTCACATACGGAAAATTGTCTTAGGACCAAATTATTACAAAATAGTTTTGACGCATTCGTGACGCACTCTTAACGCACTCTTGACGCATTCATGACGCACTCGTAATGTATTCTTGACGCATTCATGACGCACTCGTGCCGCACTCTTGACGCACTCGTGACGCACTCGCGACGCACTCTTGACATTCGCATTAGAGATGCATTCTTGACGCATTCATGACGCACTCGTAACGCATTCGAGACACAATCGTGACGCACTCTTGACGCATTCGTGACGCACTCTTAACGCATTAGAGATGCATTCTTGACGCATTCATGACGCACTCGTAACGCATTCGAGACACAATCGTGACGCACTCTTGACGCATTCGTGACGCATTTTTGACGCATTCATGACGCACTCGTGACGCACTCTTGACATATTCGTGACGCACTCTTGACGTATTCGTGACGCACTCTTGATATATTCGTGACGCACTCTTAACGCATTCGAGACGCATTTTTGACGCATTCATGACGCACTCTTGACACGCTCTTGACGTATTCGTAACGCACTCTTGACGCACTCTTGACACATTCGTGACCCACACTTGACATATTCGAGACGCAGTCTTGACGCACTCTTGACATATTCGTGACGCACTCTTAACGTATTCGTGACGTACTCGTGACGGACTTTTGACGTATTCGTGACGCACCCTTGTCGCACTCGTGACACACTCCTGACGTATTCGTACTTCAGTAACTTAACTAATAAATTATATAATTACAATTTGACCTTTTATGGAAAACGTGAAAAATTTGGAAAATTTATAGTGGTACAGGGACTGTACATTGGACAATGAAAATCATCTAACAGCAAAATACAAAAAATTTGTGTTAGTGCAATAATTCAAAGTTTGTCGAAGTCCTGAAATATCGTGCAATAACGAAAAATGGGTTTGCCCCACTTTCGAAGTAAACGGCTCATATACGTGCAAGCGGTCTCGATACTTAGCATTCCATTGTTCGAACTATGTTTAATATTTCTAGTCATACAGGAAGTACAGAGAAAAAGGAATGTCTAGGAAACAAGTTCAACTTGAAACAGAAACAACGAGAGTTCAAATATAACGACTTTGAGTTCATTAATATACAAGCTACGTAAGTGGCCATTTGTGTTTTACGGTCATTTAATGATGATTAGAACTTTTTGTTAAAATATAACCTGTAAATAGTTTAGGATCATATGTTTATTTCTGTTGGAATTAGGTTTCTGAATATTGATGGAATTTATGCAGTTTTAATCATTGTTTTAGGTTAGGTTAGATTAAGTGGGTAATTTTCCCACTTATCTACTTATCTATTTTCTAAATTATAAATTTCTCTGTTTTATAAATTACCTGATACTTTTATTTCCCACTTTCGTAAATTGTCAAACTTACAAATTTGTTAAATTCTCAATTTCCATTTGTAAATCCTTACATTCTCAAATTTCTGAAACTACCTCATTCCTAGATCAAATTCTCAAATTTTCAAATTTAAGTAGTTTTTGATAGAGTTTTATTAACTAACAAGGAACTGCAAACAAAATACATGAAAATAACAGTGGATTAAACTTCACTTTATACTTTTAATATTAAGGACTTCATGACATTACAAGATGGAGTTCATAGTATCACAAAATGGAGTTCATAGTATTACAAAATGAAGTTCCCTAACAAAGAATTGTAAACAAAATACATTAAAACATTGTATTAACACAAACGTCGTACCTGCAATGTTAAAATGTTTATAAAATATGACTAGCTTCATAGTTCTATTAAAAACTCAAGTCCAATCGATTAACCCCTTATGATTTATTTATCAGATGCGTCAGTCAGAACGAGGTAACCGCTACAATATTAAAACAGAGAAAAAAGTCTGTTACGTCAATTTTATATTCACCAATCCTTGACTATGCAAATTATAAGTGAACCTAAACTCCAAATTAAAACGCGTTAAAAATTCAAGTAAGATTTCTCACAATTGAGTGCGTCACGTGTCAGATTCGTCAAAAGGACATTAACAAAAAATTGAAAATAGATGAATTAAAACAACAGTGTTCTAATATTAACTTTATAGTTTTATTTAAAAATGTTCAATTAATAAAACAAAGGATTGCAAACAAAATACATTTAAACAATTGTATATTAATGTTTGTAGTATTCATTTTTGTAGTATTACAAAATGGAGTTCATGGTATCAGGAAATAGAGTTTAGTCGACTGAAGAAAATTATAAACATATATCAAAATAACAGTGGATTAATCTTCACTTTATACTTAGAATATTAAAAAGAGAGGTCGTAACATTACAAAATGGAGTTCACGATGAAAACCGGAGTTCCCTAAAAAAGAATTGCAAACTACATTAAAAGAAAAATGTATTAACACAAACTTCATACTTGTAATACTAAGAAGTTCTTAAAATATAACTTCATAGTTCTATCCAAAAATGAAATGAAAAGAAAAATGAAAGGAAATGAAAAATCGATTAACAAAGAATTGTGAGCAAGGGTGTATTAACCCAAACTTCATTATAACATTAAGAAGTTCATAAAATATTCATAAAAGGTGTATGTTCATAATTTGATCACAAAACGAATCGATAAACAAAGGATTGTGAAATGCGTCAAAAGAACAGTGAACGAACGGTAAGAAAAGTCCGAAGCAATCGTCCTTGAATTGGTCAGAAAGCAATGGCTTCTGCTTCCATCGCGTGCATACATTTACGATCGATTAACGGTCCACGAATGATAGTTTATTCGAGCTCGTAACGTGTTTACGATTTAAGAGATTGTCCTGTATTTTGTTTTTCCTTTCTTTTTTATCCCGTGACGGAGGTAGGAAAGCATTCTGTACCGTACTCGCCGTGAGTCAGACATTCTTGAATTATGTATCTGGATTAGCTGATGGCTTGTTTAATGTTTACGAGCTGACACATTCTGGTTAGAATGTTCACGTGCAAGATTTGCTAGTACGTTGACACTGATTGTACACGTAGAACAATATTTGGTGCTCGATTCGACAATATCTGGTCAACAGGACTTTCGATGTTAATGATTGTCGATAAATAAAAGTCAATATTTGAACCAGTTTGAACGGTGGTTGTTGAGAGAACGTTCGATCGTAAGAGTATAATCATTATCTTGTACTTGAAACATTTACTTAGCGATCTTTTATTTTTGATCAAATATTTGAACTCATAAAAAATTAATTTAGAGATTAGGAAATTAAGGATTTTTAAGTTTGGGGATTCAGAAAATGAGAACTTCTAAACTTAAGGATTCAGAAATTAAGAATTTATAAATGTAGTGAATTAGAAGAAAATGAAATTGAACTTCATAGTAATGAGATTACACACAAAGAAAATGTTCAGTCTTCAAAAACTGAATTAGAAAATATTTGAAATCGACATAAAATAAATGCTTGAGTCAGTATTTGATCATGAAAAAGAAATTGCTACTGATAGAACCAGTTAAGAATAACTTCGTCTAGTTATTATAGTTATCATAGTAATTACAATTCAAAACATGGTATTGCTTTTGTAAGCTAGTAATCAATAAATACTAAAATGTTCTGCCACATATTTTTTGAAGACCACCTGGTTTTTGCTCGATCTGCATTTATTCGCCGCCTTGTCTCTACAAATAGCAATTTTGTATCTTTCAACTTGAAATATTGAGACTCGTTAGACAGCCTAAATGTACGGATTTCACGAGCCACAACAGGAACCTGTCGTCCATCGTCAAATCGATAAAAAACCGTTTGGTATCGTTCTTCATAATTGTTCGCACACGGAACCGACAGGAACCACATTGAAAGTTCCATAACCCATCGATGACGCCAATACTTGGTCATTGACGTCAGTCGCCGTGAAATCAGCAATAATTGTGGGGTATATTTTTTTACGGTTTCAGACGTGTTTAATCGGACATCTCATTCTTGTTGTACTCACAGTACCTTGCCATCGACTAGGACCACGTACGAAAAGGTTAACAGCTATAATTATGTCATATATGGAAAATTGTCTTAGGTCAAAATTATTACTATATACTTTTGCCGTATTCGTGACGCACTCTTAACGCATTCGTGACGCACTCTTGACGCACTCTTGACGCATTCGAGACGTACTCTTGATGCATTCCTAACGCACTCTTGACGCATTCGTGACGCACTCGTGACGTACTCTTAACGCGTTCGCGACGCATTCGTGACGCACTCTTGACGCACTCTTGACGCATTCGAGACGTACTCTTGATGCATTCCTAACGCACTCTTGACGCATTCGAGACGCACTCTTGACGCACACGTGACGCATTCGTGACGCACTCTACTCATTCGTGACGCACTCGTGACGCACTCTACTCATTCGTGACGCACTCGTGACGCACTTTAACGCACTCGTGACGCACTCGTGACGCACCCTTAACGCATTCGTGACGCACTCGTGGCGCACTCTTGACTTATTCGTGACGCACCCGTGACGCACTTTTGAGGTATTCCTGACGCACTCGTGACGCACTCGTGACTTATTCGCGACGCATTCGTGACGCACCCTTAACACATTCGTGACGCACTCGTGACGCACTCTTGACTTATTCGTGACGCACCCGTGACGCACTTTTGAGGTATTCCTGGCGCACTCGTGACGCACTCGTGACGCACTCTTGACTTATTCGTGTCGCACTCGTGACGCACTTTTGACGCATTCCCGACGCACTCGTGACGCACCCTTAACGCATTCGTGACGCACTCTTGACGTATTCGTACTACAGCTGTGATCAATTTTACTCGAATTTTCAATACGCTTCAGTTTGGAGTTCAAGTCCAATTTATATGGTAAACGCATAATACCAAATAGACATAACATTTCAACTTTCTTTGTTTTAATATTGAAGTGATTATTTACCCACCTGACCCATAGTGCAAGGATACCATTTACAATCATACCATTCGACAGGTATGTGACGCACTTCATATACAATCTAGCCATCGAATTAGGACCACGTAAAATTTCACTTTTATGGCTATAATTATGTCATATATGGAAAATCTGAGGTCATGCAAAATTATTGCTGAATACGTTGATAACATATACACAGCAATTTGTTACCGTGATAATAAATTGTGTGGGTGATGAGGGATTAAGGGTGCGAGCGTTTACGTTACGAGTAATAGCGTCAGGTGAAATTTGAATGCCACAGAAAATGTCTGCCTACTCAAAGACTAGTTTACAACTCTCCCACATTATCCGAGTTGAAAAGAATTACAGATATTTGGGAAAATAAAGATATAAAGCATATGGTTACTGTATGCGGAGCAAGCTCTGACCAAAGCAAAGGAAATACAAGATATTAACATGTGTTAATGTTACGTACAGTAATCATGGTAGCTAATAAATCATACAATTACAATTAGGCCTTTTACGGAAAACGTGGAAAATTCTGAAAATTTATCGTGGTCGATGACCAGGTTTAGCAGGTCGAAATACACACTCGAATTCGCTGGCACCTGGTAGCAGAAATAGCTTCTTAACTGTTGGTAGTGGTGGTGTTAACGGCGGTCGCCTGGGGCCCTTCGAACGTGTATCTAAAACCTTGCCACTCGTCTACTCGTTCCTCCAGGTCGTTCTTCGGAGTTGATCCTTCGAGCCCTCAGGGCAGATCGTATTCAAGTGCACGCTGGCTAAATTTAGCTCGGGATAATTTACCGGATTCTGTTGAACTCGGCTCCGTTCGTTTACGAGTGTCTCAACAGACACGGGCCTAAAAGACTTCCGCGATCTTTCGCAAAATTATCGACCTTCGTTGCCGAAGATAAGCGTGGCAAAAAATCGAAAAAGTCCCCGTCGAAATTTTCTTTCGATGAATAAAAACCGTGGGAAAAAGAGGAAATAAAATAAAGAATGGTTGAACCGGTTTTTCGCCGGGGTATAACGAACGCGTCCAACCTTCGTCGCGAAACTCTACGCAGGAATTTTCAAGGAAAGATTATTTCTGCTCGTTGATGACTTCTTTGTCTTTTCGCCCGTTTTCCTCCTGATTTCCGACGTTCAAAACTGACTCATTAACGGATGCGCAACTTTTAACTCTTTCAAACCGTGCACCATGTTTTAACGCCAAACCGGTTAAATGAGCATTTCATAAATATCTTACTTTAAGCAACAAAATTTGTTCGGCTGGTTTTCTTGAAACTTTTGTTGACTTTTATTGGGATAAAGATTAATACACACATTAAGTGCTGTTTATTTATTTTTAATTTTAAGGCAGGTGTGCAGGTCTAGCGTTAATGTACACGATATTTATCTCCTTTTTATTTACAAACGTTTAATGTATTTTTTATGTATGAAACGTTTTAATAAACTTCGGGAATTAAAAAATGAAATATCATTTCATTATAAAATGAAATACTAACGGATGGAAGAAGTGGTCTAAATGTAGACTAGCATTTTATGACATATTGGGAAGATTGTTAAACGTTATGAAGATATAACGTTCGAATGAATATTTAAAATATGTCTTATGACAAGGTTAAGCTTAAAATAAATAAAAGTAGCGTTTGATAAAAATTATGTGTTTAAAATAAAAAGAAACGATTTTAAAAGTGTCTTTTGAGTATGGTCTACTGTTCAGAGAAAGAAAAGTATACAATGCATATTTTCAAGTTAATTTAGAGAATTGAAAAATTGATAAATTGAAGAATTTACAGATGGATGGACTGGGAATTTGAAAAATTGACGAACGGACATATTGAAGAATTGACAGATTGATAAATTGCTGAATTTACGAATTGAAAGATTCACAAATTGAATAATTGAATAATTGAATAATTGAACAATTGAATCATTGAACAATTGAATCATTGAATAATTGAACAATTGAATAATTGAATAATTGAATAATTGAATAATTGAACAATTGAACAATTGAACAATTGAACAATTGAACAATTGAACAATTGAGCAATTGATAAATTGAAGAATTTACAGATGGATAGACTGGGAAATTGAAAAATTGACGAACGGACAAATTGAAGAAGTTGGGTGGAATTCCCGCAATGCACCCTAGTGTCATGCCAAAACTTCCAATCCCTCAACCCCACAATCCACCAATCCACAAGTCCACAAAATCCACCAATGTCCACCTATCCACCAAGTCCACAATCCACCAATCCCAACACCCAAGGTCCACCAATCCACCAATCCACCTAGTCAAACCAATCCACCAATCCCCCAAGTGCCCCCAATCAACCAACCCCACACCAAATCCCCCATTTCCCCAAAAATCCTCCAGTGCCTCCAATTGACCAAGCCCCCCTCCGCCAACACCCAATGTCCACAATTCCCCAAAGGTGCCACAAGTCCCCTACCCGCCCAAGCCCACAATCCCACAAGAGTTAGACCCCATCTTCCCAACCCCCCCACCCCCCAACCCTACAATTCCCACACCCCCCCCAAGCGCCCAATCCAACAAACTCACCAATTTCCCAATCCTCAACCCTCCAATCCTCAATTCGCCAAAATGCATCCAATCCCCCAACCCTCCAACCCCTCACTGCCCCTCGCCTCCACCAATACCACACACCCCCACTACACCCCCATCCCCCTCCACATAACCCCCCATCACCCCTTCCCCTCACGTCCCCACGTCCCAAAAACCCACGCCCGCCACCCACCAATCCCCGTGATACTCCCCCTCTAAAACACCCGCACCAAACCGACGTGACCCACACCGCGTACCCTCCTTCTATTAAATCGCTGGAAGTTATTTCTCTTGTTTTTCCAAGCCACATTGTTGAGCAACTCTCTCAGTAAAATATGTCGAATCGAACTCATCGAGCAGACAGGAAATACTTGCATCGATAGTTCGACATATACATAGCTTTCGCGTATTACGACACTTTGATCTCGAAAAATATTTTCCAGCCACTTGTTAATCAATCTGCAGCCGTTCTACTTCGTCGAGTCGCTGTCAACATTTCACAATAACGCATACTTCGAATCGCGAACGTATCAAGGCTCCAAGCTTTAATGTCAGAAGCTTTCGAGAACTGCATATTTAGCATACGATACAGGTACATGCAATTAATGCGTCAGAATATTGACCAATAAAAATTGATCTTACATTTTATATTTTAACAAGTGTTATAATAGACGAGCTTAATTTAAAGACATAATTCAGAGACGTCATTTACTTGGATCACTTTCCTGGATTCGAAACCGCTCAAAAATTAACTGACAAAACGATGTTACAATACACGCTACCAACGTGATATTACAGAATCGAGATAATTATTCTGCATTTATACCCGCAATTATGGTAAAACCTCGCAATTTACTGTCGATCATTTTCTACGAAATAATACCGAGCCTGGTTTTTCTTACGCCTGTTGTTCACTTTGTATCGTCTAGAATGTTCTGCTATTGTTCTAATTATCAAATACGTAACAGTCGAGATTAACGTTTAATTCTTCACCGTATGTTCACAAAATAAGACAAATAAACAAATGAAAGTAAATACTAGATTAAATACTAGATTTAAATAAATCTATTAAAAAATTTTATTTCATCCTAGTGACTTATTGTAGTTGAATTTAAGGTTAGGAGAGTTAGTACTACAGTTAGCAGTGATATTCATCAACTGTGAACACGTTATCTCTGATTTTTTCCAAATCTGCGAAATGTGGAACATACCCTATGTCCACGGGATCAGAATATAGTGGATGGTTTCATACGTAAAAGTTGTCTGAGGCTCTAAATGTAACGTGACCGCCATTACCTGCCAGTGCGGACAATGGCGGTCGAAAGCATTTTCCGTTCAACTGCTAATTTTACCCAAAAAAGAATACCAAAGCGTTTATCTTGCTATTCAGATAATAGTTCGATAGTTCAAGTTTGTAAACGGTAACTTGCAATAAATATTTGACTTCGTACTCCAGTTTTATTCGGTCACTGCTCAAGCGGCCGCCATTACCTTTCATAGGGATCGAGTACCAACTCCTGAACCGCAACGAAATTAAATAACTAATAAGATAAAATGAAAGACAGATTTCTAATAACGTTGCAATTACGTTAATAAAAGATGGCAAACTGAAAGCTTAAATTTGAAAGCGGACTATTTATATTCTTAACTACTCTATCTCTAATAATTTTATGTCCGACTAGACGTGTCCATTTTCACTGGCAAGGTATCAAATATTTGATTTCATACCTCGGTTTTACTCAGTTATTACTTAAGTGGCCGCCATTACCTGCTTTACCCTTCCAACTTATCGTAAAGGTCCGTAATTATTGGACTCTAATCTGATTTTACCTGGAATGTTATTAACTTGTTTCTTCTTCTTCATTATAGGTACGGTGAAAAGCAACGAAAAGTCGATAGTCAAGAACTTAGTGGTATACAATTACTGTCCGCAACCGCGTATCAGCTGAAGAAACCCTATCAGCAGCTTCTCATACCGATCACAGTATGGATTGGGATGGAACAGGCGTTTATTGGGGCAGATTTCACACAAGTGAGTTATTAAAATTTTTAATTTGATATTCGTCAAAAATTTTCACAAATTTACTCTCAAGAACTAAGTTTCGTTAAGTTTAGCTAACATAAGAAATATTTATGCTTACCAAAAAAGAGGAAAATACTCACTTAACCTAACCCAGTGAAAATGACTAAAAAGAAAGAAAAATAAGCTTAACCTAACTTAACCCAAAGTTACCAAAGAGGAAAACACCTAACCTAACCCAGTGAAAATGACTGAAAAGAAAGAAAAATAAGAGTCTTTAAAACTAGACCTCCATTAAATTACCTTGAAAAAGAAGAATGAAAAATAAATGTCCTTAAAAAAAGGATGAGGGTTGTTCGAATAAAATTGGTGTCTCGTTTTTCCCTAAAATACGGAGGATTCCTTTGATGTAAAGCAATTTCAGCGAGGCAATGATTTAACAACTGGAAGCAATAATTTACAGCTTGCCAGACAGAACAATCGAGTAACGAGCACCAATGAGATTCGAATAACTCGCCCACGCTCGCCACAAAATGAATGAGCTTGTTGTCAGTAGAAACTTGATTCCATAAGGCATTGATTACGAACAAATGATAATGTATTCACGAATGAATCTTCGGGTCGAAGGAATTAATGAAACGGTTTAAAAAAGTAAATGCAATCGACCATTTGAAAGTATAATTATGTAATTGTTGGTCACGAGAAGACTTATGGAACTACTGAATAATATTAAAAATGCTAATATACGTTGCGGTTAAAATACTGTCTTGTGGAGTAAAGCTGGCAGTTATATTGCTACTTTGATATAGACTTTCATGAAATGACATACATCTACTGTCGTAAAGCGAGGATATGGGACGTGCATTTTTATATTTTCGAATCAGTTCTTAAGTTCACTTAAGGTTCTCAAGTTTTAGAATTGTAAAATATTTATATTGAAACATTCAAAAATTTCATAGCCTCGAAGTTCCAATATTCAAGGACTTCTTATTACTCAATATTTTTAGACCCATAGTTTCAATCAAGTTTCCTTTAGATTCCTAAATTTCTATTGTTTCAACGTTCATAAGTTACAAGTTCTATAAAGAAGACAAATTTTTTAAATTTCAAACTCTGTTTATCACTGATTCCTGCAAAAATGATCAAAATTCTAAAAATTTTTTAAATTCACAAAATTCGCAAAATTAACAAAATCCACGAAATTCTGAAAATTCTTACAATTCTCAAAACTCTCAAAACTCTCAAAATTCTTAAAATTCTCAAAATTCTTGAAATTCCCAAAATTACTAAAATTCTAAAACTTCCCAAAATTCTTCAAATTCCCCAAATATCTACAAAATTCCTAATGTTCCTCAAATTCCCAGAACTCGCAGAAATCTCACAAACCTCAAATCTCTCAAAACTCTGAAAATTTTACAAATTCTACAAATTCTACAAATTCTACAAATTCTACAAATTCTACAAATTCTAGAAATTCTACAAATTCTTCAAATTCCCCAAATTTTTAATATCTACAAAACTTTTAAGGTTCCACACATTCCCAAAATTGTAAAAAATTTCGCAATCCTCGAATTTCTAAAAATTCTCAAAATTCTTGAAATTCTCAAAATTACTAAAATTGTAAAACTTCCCAAAATTCTTCAAATTCCCCAAATATCTACAAAATTCCTAATGTTCCTCAAATTCCCAGAACTCGCAGAAATCTCACAATCCTCAAATCTCACAAAACTCTGAAAACTCTAAAAATTCTACAAATTCTACAAATTCTACAAATTCTACAAATTCTACAAATTCTTCAAATTCCCCAAATTCTTAATATCTACAAAACTTTTAAGGTTCCACACATTCCCAAAACTGTAAAAAATTTCGCAATCCTCGAATTTCTAAAAATTCTCAAAATTCTTGAAATTCCCAAAATTACTAAAATTGTAAAACTTCCCAAAATTCTTCAAATTCCCCAAATATCTACAAAATTCCTAATGTTCCTCAAATTCCCAGAACCCGCAGAAATCTCACAATCTTCAAATCTCACAAAACTCTGAAAACTCTAAAAATTCTAAAAATTTTAAAAATTCTGTCCTCCAAATTCTCCAACTTCCCAATATTCGCAAATCTCAAAAATCCCCAAACTTCTAAAAATCCCAAAGTCCTTCAAATTTGAAAACGCCTTAAAACCCTAATGTTCCACAAATCCAAAGGACCGATAAAACGTATTATCGGCGGGAAACACGAAGCATCTCACGGAAAGAGAACAGAATAATCAATCTGGATATCCTGAAATCGTTAATGATTATCCTCATCAGATAGACAACAAAAAAACTGGCTAGGATCACCCGGATACGAACCGGATACAGAACGGCAGGTTCGTGATGCGTAACGGCCATGCGAGGTCGTACAATTGTTCTCCGGAAATACATGCAGCTGATCGCAAGCAGATACGCTGAAATATCGGCCGAGGCACGCATCCTTTGCCTTTTAAACCGTTGAATTATTAAACAACGTTCAGTATCCATATAACCATTATCGTTTTATCGTCCGTATCTTCTATTATCTCTGTTATTATGTTATTTGCATCCGATAATACATATTTTATACATTTCAATTTTAATTGTTCATCCTTTATTTTATGCTTCTGCGAAGTGCATTTTAAGCGTGGGGATTTGTAGACTTGAAAATTTGCGAAATCTACAAATTTTTTAGGTTGTAAATCGAGAAAACCGGTTTGAACAATTGGAGAATTTGTGGATGTTCAAATTTGAAAGTTTTTACTTTGGGAAATTTGAAAATTGCAGAGTTTGTTGATTTTACATGGTGCAAATATGAAAATAACTAGGTTTGAACATTCTTAATGTTGTATGATTGAAAGTTACTAGATTCGATCATTTTTTGTGTTGTAAAATTGAAAGTTACTAGGTTTGTAAATATTTAATGTTGTAAAATTGAAAATTACTAGATTTGTAAATTAATGCTGTATAATTGAAAGTTACTAGATTAGTCAATTTTAACTCCTGTACAGTTGAAAATTACTAGATTTGTAAATTGTTAATGCTGTATAATTGAAAGTTACTAGATTTGTAAATTAATGCTGTATAATTGAAAGTTACTAGATTAGTCAATTTCAACTCCTGTACAGTTGAAAATTACTAGATTTGTAAATTGTTAATGCTGTATAATTGAAAGTTACTAGATTAGTCAATTTCAACTCCTGTACAGTTGAAAATTACTAGATTTGTAAATTGTTAATGCTGTATAATTGAAAGTTACTAGATTAGTCAATTTTAACTCCTGTACAGTTGAAAATTACTAGATTTGTAAATTGTTAATGCTGTATAATTGAAAGTTACTAGATTAGTCAATTTCAACTCCTGTACAGTTGAAAATTACTAGATTTGTAAATTGTTAATGCTGTATAATTGAAAGTTACTAGATTAGTCAATTTTAACTCCTGTACAGTTGAAAATTACTAGATTTGTAAATTGTTAATGCTGTATAATTGAAAGTTACTAGATTAGTCAATTTCAACTCCTGTACAGTTGAAAATTACTAGATTTGTAAATTGTTAATTCTGTATAATTGAAAGTTACTAGATTAGTCAATTTCAACTCCTGTACAGTTGAAAATTACTAGATTTGTACATTTTAACTGCCGTGTAATTGAGAATTACTAGATTTTTACATTTTAACAGCTGCACAATTGAAAAATACTAAATTTGTACATTTTAACTGCTATGTAATTTAAAATTACTAGATTTGTAAATTTTAGCTACTGTACAATTGAAAATTACTAGATTTCACTATTTTCAATATTATAAAATTGAAAATTATTAAATTTACAAGTTTCTAAAGTCATAAAATTAAAAATTACCAAATATTTCGGCTTCTAAATTGTCAAATGTAAAGATTTACATATTTACCATTTTTTAAACTTAGGTTCAAATCTTCTAACCTAAAAATTCTTAAATCTGGAGATTTGAAAACCTATAAATCAAAATCTTTAGATTTCTAAATTTCCAAACTAAGAAATTTGATAATTGCACAATTGAAAACTTCTCAAACTTAACCTAACCTAACTTCAAAAGCATCTAAAATTCTAACCTCAAAAATCTTTTATGAACAAAAACTAAAAAGCTTGAATCCCTGTAACTTTCCCGAATCTCTAAATCCTCAAACCTACGTTAATTTTAATAATGCATATTCGAATAATAAGTTGTATAACATACAATCGATTGCGTGTGCCAATACACGGCGCCGAAGAGGAAAAAAAGAATTATACCGTTTGAAAGATAAAGAAGACTTAGATATCTCTAAATTTCTAAATCTCCAACCTAAATTTGGAAGAAATTTAATAATTGCATAGTTTAAAACTTCTCAAACTTAACCTAACCTAACTACAAAAGCATCTAAAATTCTAACCTCAAAAATCTTTTACAACAAAAACTAAAAAGCTTGAATCCCTGTAATTTTCCCGAATCTCTAAATCCTCAAACCTACGTTAATTTTAATAATGCATATTCGAATAATAAGTTGTATAACATACAATCGATTGCGTGTGCCAATACACGGCGCCGAAGAGGAAAAAAAGAATTATACCGTTTGAAAGATAAAGAAGACTTAGACATCTCTAAATTTCTAAATCTCCAACCTAAATTTGGAAGAAATTTAATAATTGCATAGTTTAAAACTTCTCAAACTTAACCTAACCTAACTGCAAAAGCATCTAAAATTCTAACCTCAAAAATCTTTTACAACAAAAACTAAAAAGCTTGAATCCCTGTAACTTTCCCGAATCTCTAAATCCTCAAACCTACGTTAATTTTAAAAATGCATATTCGAATAATAAGTTGTATAACATACAATCGATTGCGTGTGCCAATACACGGCGCCGAAGAGGAAAAAAAGAATTATACCGTTTGAAAGATAAAGAAGACTTAGATATCTCTAAATTTCTAAATATCCAACCTAAATTTGGAAGAAATTTAATAATTGCATAGTTTAAAACTTTTCAAACTTAACCTAACCTAACTTCAAAAGCATCTAAAATTCTAACCTCAAAAATCTTTTACAACAAAAACTAAAAAGCTTGAATCCCTGTAACTTTCCCGAATCTCTAAATCCTCAAACCTACGTTAATTTTAATAATGCATATTCGAATAATAAGTTGTATAACATACAATCGATTGCGTGTGCCAATACACGGCGCCGAAGAAGAAGAAGAAAAAAAAAGATGATACAGTTTGGAAGGTAATCTTGTTTAAAACCAGTTCCATGACGAAACGAGCGTACTGATTGGCCAGCGAATAAAGTAATTGGCCAAATAAATGCTGTTGAAAGACGTCAAGATCCTCGGGGTCGGCTAGCTTCCATTGAATCAGCTGGTCCAGCGTGTTATAAATAGCCCAGAATCTTATTCTTGCAGCAATTCCCTGATACCACTTCCATACCTGGAATCTCGTGAACCAGTATTTCTTCTTTTTTTTTCCTCCTCCTTCTTCTTCTTCTTCTTTCTACGGTTGTACGTGCATCGGGCGTATATGCTTACACTTACATACCTGGATAAATGAAAGCGCACAGCCATGTTGATCGCATCCTTGCGGTCTCTTATTATATGCGCGTCAGTGAAATTTCTTATGAAAAGAATGTTCTTTCTTCGTTTTCCTTTTTTTATCCTCAGGGTCGTTCGTGGAGAACGTTATTGAGTTAGTGCGATGTTATGGATCACAAAGGTGATCGTTTTTGTGGAATTTTGTGGAGTAGGGCGGTTGGATGATGGGTAACTTTTTAATTAGGAATATAGAATTATCTAGGAATTTTGTATTTTATGTATTTTTCAATGTTGCCATTTTTTCTTTCGTGAGTTTTAGACTTTTTGAGATTATATTTCTGGAGTTTAGAATACTTAAATTTCTAAATGTGTACATTTCTAAATCTCGAAATTCGTAAGACTCTGAATTCCCAACTCTCTGCATTTTCAAATTTCTAAATCTTTAAAATCTCTAAATTATCAAGTATCTACAGTTTCTAATCTTGGAATTGCTACATCTTTATATTTTCAAATCCCTTTTCCAACTCTGAATTCTCAAATCTCTAAATTGGTAAATCTCTATTACACATTTTCATATATCGAAATTTCCAAGTCTCTAAACTCTCAAATCTCTAAATTTCTAAATCTCCAAATCCCCAAATCCCTCAATCTCCATTCCTGTAAACCTCTAAATCTACAAATTTCCAAATCTCTAAATCCCTGAATCTCTGAACTTCTAAATCTCCAAATCTCCAAATCCCCAAATCCCTCAATCTCCTTTTCTGTAAACCTCTAAATCTCCAAATTTCCAAATCTCTAAATCCCTGAATCTCTGAACTTCCAAATCTCCAAATTCCCAAATCTTCAAATTCCTAAATCTCCAAATACTCAAATCTCTAAATTCCCAAATCTCCAAATCCCCAAATCCCTCAATCACCCATTTCTGTAAATTTCTAAATCTCCAAATTTCAAAATCTCAAAATCCCCAAATCTCCAAATACTCAAATCTCTAAATTCCCAAATCTCCAAATCCCCAAATCCCTCAATCACCCATTTCTGTAAATTTCTAAATCTCCAAATTTCAAAATCTCAAAATCCCCAAATCTCCAAATACTCAAATCTCTAAATTCCCAAATCTCCAAATCCCCAAATCCCTCAATCACCCATTTCTGTAAATTTCTAAATCTCCAAATTCCAAAATCTCAAAGTTCCTAAATCTCCAAATACTCAAATCTCTAAATTCCCAAATTTCAAAATTTCTAAATCTCAAAATGCCCAAATCTCAGAATTCCCAAATCTCAAAGCTCCTAAATCTCCAAATACTCAAATCTCAAAATCCCCAAATCTCAGAATTCCCAAATCTCAAAGTTCCTAAATCTCCAAATACTCAAATCTCAAAATTCCTAAATCTCAAAATCCCCAAATCTCAGAATTCCCAAATCTCAAAGTTCCTAAATCTCCAAATACTCAAATCTCAAAATTCTCAAATCTCAAAACCCCCAAATCTCAAAATCCCCAAATCTCAAAGTCCCCAAATCTCAAAATCTCCAAATCTCAGAATTCCCAAATCTCAAAGTTACTAAATCTCCAAATACTCAAATCTCAAAATTCCTAAATCTCAAAATCCCCAAATCTCAAAATCCCCAAATCTCTCAATCTCCAATTCTGTAAATTTCTAAATCCCCAAATTCCCAAATCTCAAAATTTCTAAATCTCCAAATGCTCAAATCTCTAAATTCTCAATTCTGTAAATCTCTAAATCTCTATATCATCAAATCCCATAACTTCCAAATCCATAAATTCCTTAATTTCCATATTTCCAAATTTCTAAATCTGTAAGCACCCAAATTTCTAAATTTCTAAATTCTCAAATTTCCCATATCATAATTTCCCATATCAGTTAAATATAACTAGCATATTACAGAAAGGAACCATTCTAAAGACCACCTCGACATTAGACCTGCTCCAAAATTATCCAAACCTCGTTATATTTACAATCTTTCAACATTCTGTTCTTTTTTCTGTTCTAGGCGTACATCTCATGCGCTCTAGGTGTCCACAAAGTGGGCTACGTAATGATCTGCTTCGGCGTTGTGAACGCCGCTTGTTCCCTGCTCTTCGGCTCCCTAATGAAATTCGTCGGCAGACAACCGCTTATGGTGCTGGGCGCCATTGTTCATGTTAGCCTTGTCGTCGTGCTACTCCACTGGAAACCGAATCCCGAAAATCCTTATGTTTTCTACACTGTTTCCGGAATGTGGGGAGTCGGTGATGCTGTGTGGCAGACACAAGTAAACGGTAAGTTATCTTTATTATTAATATTATTAACAATCTTTAAATTATTCTACAAATCTGGTACTTGACTGACAATTCAGAACTTTGTACTCGTTTTCGTTTAGGGATATGATATTTAGGGACATCTACACGATATAGATATTTAGGGACATGTCTAGGTATCTACGAATATAGATACATAGTCTCTATGTGTCTAGGAACATAAGTAGCTAGGAACATATAAGAATATGGGAATATAAAGATATAGCAACATAAAAATCTGAAAACGTCAAGGGACATAGGTATCTGAGAACATATCTAGGAACATAGGTATCCGGGAACATATGTATTTAAGAACATAGTACGAACATAGATATTTAGATAGCATAGATATATGTATCTACAAACATAGGTGTCCAGGAACGAAGATATCTACGAACATAGATATCCAAATAACATAGATGTGTAACGCATATCTAGGGACATGTTTAGAGACATAGATATCTATAAACACAGATATCTAGATAACATATGCACATAGGTATGTAGGAATCTAGGGATATAAGAATATGGGGTATACGGCATAAGAATCTGAAAACAGAGATCAGCCCAAAAACAGGGATATAGGAACCTAGGAATTTCAGAACAAATCTCTATATCACACACATCTCTCCTTCGGAACAGACACGTGACATTCTATTTACATAACTATGTAAACAAGAAAGAAACAATATAAAATGAAGGTCATAAACAAATGTCTCAGTACCCTATATTGTCACACATCGAGTCCATTCGAAAAATAAGGTTCCTGAATTCGCGACAACGCTAACACCTAACATTCCTAATTGTATTTTCAATTGTTTGTTTAATTGTTCGCAGGTCTGTATGGTACCCTGTTCAGGCGCAACAAGGAGGCGGCCTTCTCGAACTACAGATTGTGGGAGAGCGCCGGTTTCGTGATAGCGTACGCGTACAGCACTCACTTATGCGCCCGTATGAAGCTGTACGTGATGCTGACGGTGTTGCTGGTGGGCACAATGGGCTACTTCGTAGTCGAGCTGTTGCACAGGCGTAAACAGAGAAGGCTGAAGGCGATCGCGGAGGATCCGAAGGCGGCGCAGGCGGAGGCGAACCAAGTCGAGGAGACGGACGACGAGAAGGACGATATCGACGACGATATCATAATCACTCACCTTTGAACAACCCGGCTCAGTGTTTGGGCACGATCGACTCTTACCACTCCCCCTTTTTTTAATTCTTCCTTATCGCTTCGCTATAATAACGAGCACAGCTTTCCGCCGGCGAATATAGCCTCGGAACCGAGCACGTGTTCGTGTATTATTGTTCGTTCCATGGAAGCGTGAGGATTCGTCGTCTTTGAAAGAAGTTTGACCAACATTTGCGTCAGCGTTGACATTGCCGAGGTCGTCGGACATCGTATGTGCGCAGGGGCGGCGAGACACGCGGCAGGGCCGGGGCTTGCGAACTGGCCTCCTCCGAAATATTTGTTAATTGAAACTTAACTATGACATCGGAGCGCAGACTGTAGGTTACATGGTAAATAACTGCGGAGTAGGACCTAATTCAGATTTCGGGAACCTCAGCTCCACCGAGTTCAAAATAACTACACGGCTAGTAGGACCTAATTTAGATTTTGGGAACCTGAGCTCCAACGAGTTCAAAATAACGACCTGAGTCTCTAGTAGGACTTAATTAAGGTTTAGTGGGAGCCTGAGCTCCTTTGAATTGTAAAAAATTACGTGAGTCTCTAGTAGGTCTTTAAGTTTCAAAGGAGCTTCAGCTCTTCTGAGTCGAAAAATACTATGCAAGTTTTTAACTAGAACTTAATGATGGGAGCCTGAGCTCCACCGAGTTGAAAATAACGTCCTGAGTCTCTAGTAGGACTTAATTAAGGTTTCGTAGGAGCCTGAGCTCCTTTGAATTGTAAAAAATTACGTGAGTCTCTAGTAGGTCTTTAAGTTTCAAAGGAGCTTCAGCTCTTCTGAGTTGAAAAATACTATGCAAGTTTTTAACTAGAATTTAATGATGGGAGCCTGAGCTCCACCGAGTTGAAATTAACGTCCTGAGACTCTAGTAGGACTTAATCAAGGTTTAGTAGGAGCCTGAGCTCCTTTGAATTGTAAAAAACTACATGAGTCTCTAGTAGGTCTTTAAGTTTCGAAGGAGCTTCAGCTCTTCTGAGTTGAAAAATACTATGCAAGTTTTTAACTAGAACTTAATGATGGGAGCCTGAGCTCCACCGAGTTGAAAATAACGTCCTGAGTCTCTAGTAGGACTTAATTAAGGTTTAGTGGGAGCCTGAGCTCCTTTGAATTGTAAAAAACTACATGAGTCTCTAGTAGGTCTTTAAGTTTCAAAGGAGCTTCAGCTCTTCTGAGTTGAAAAATACTATGCAAGTTTTTAGTTAGAACTTAATGATGGGAGCCTGAGCTCCACCGAGTTGAAAATAACGTCCTGAGTCTCTAGTAGGACTTAATTAAGGTTTAGTGGGAGCCTGAGCTCCTTTGAATTGTAAAAAATTACATGAGTCTCTAGTAGGTCTTTAAGTTTCAAAGGAGCTTCAGCTCTTCTGAGTTGAAAAATACTATGCAAGTTTTTAACTAGAACTTAATGATGGGAGCCTGAGCTCCACCGAGTTGAAAATAACGTCCTAAGTCTCTAGTAGGACTTAATTAAGGTTTAGTGGGAGCCTGAGTTCCTTTGAATTGTAAAGAACTGCATGAGTCTCGAGTAGGATCTAATTAAGGTTTCATGGTAGCCTGTGGTCCTTGGAAAATGCTAAGTGGGCCTCTAAAGCTTAATTAAGGTTTCAAAGGAACCTCAGCTCCTCTGAGTTGGAAAATACTATGTAAATTTCTACTAGAACCTAATCAAGGTTTAATGGGAGCCTAAGCTCCTTTGAATTGTAAAGAATTACATGAGTCTCTAGTAGGATCTAATTAAGGTTTCATGGGAGCCTGTGGTCCTTGGAAAATGCTAAGTGGGCCTCTAAAGCTTAATTAAGGTTTCAAAGGAACCTCAGCTCCTCTGAGTTGGAAAATACTATGTAAGTTTCTACTAGAACCTAATCAAGGTTTAGTAGGGGCCTGAGCTCCTTTGAATTGTAAAGAACTACATGAGTCTCGAGTAGGATCTAATTAAGGTTTCATGGGAGCCTGTGGTCCTTGGAAAATGCTAAGTGGGCCTCTAAAGCTTAATTAAGGTTTCAAAGGAACCTCAGCTCCTCTGAGTTGGAAAATACTATGTAAGTTTCTACTAGAACCTAATGAAGGTTTAGTGGGAGCCTGAGCTCCCCCGAATTAAAAATATCTGCCTGAATATTTGATAGGATCTAATTAAGGGTAGGAGCCTCCATCGAGTGAGAAAACATCCTAAATAATTTGGTAACAGAAATTTAACTCTGTAATGGGGGGGTAGATAGTAGAACCCTCAAATAAAAATTTGAATTCCTAGCTGGACTAGATTAAGATCTCGTTATTAAGAGACCTGTTAATACAAACTTAACACTAAAATTATAGTCCCCCAATAAACAGAGTTAAACAGAAAAAGCGTTACAGGCAGGGTTGGATTGAAATTTTGTGGGAGGCTCCCTCAAAACCCCCTGAATATTAATAGAAATGCTTGAATTTAAATCTTTTAAGTTCTGAAGAAAATTTTGCATGTCCCAATTCGATAAAAATCTCGTTGGAGCTCCCTCTTCAAGTTTCGTGGAAGCCTCAGCTCCCTCAAATGAGAAAGCTCTGGAATAACATATTGAAATCAAAGTGTAAATTATAGAATTCAGAAAAACATTTGCACGTGTAAGGTTAAATTAAAATCTCGAGGAGCTGGGGCTCCCTCCTGCAGGAACACTGACTAAACTTATTCATAAAAATTGAACACTGAAATCCTTCAAATTTGAAGAAGAGAAAAATTTGTACGTGACCCGAAGAATTTGATAAAAATCTCGTTGGAGCTCCCGACTTAATGAAAATTTAGTGAGTTCGGGTTTCCCGGCCTTGTAAAAAAAAAGAAAATTTGTGAAGTGATATCCGGGCCCCGTCATGCTCCCCTTCTCGTCGGTCCTGTATCTGCGCAATATGCGCAAAGTGTGTTTTAAACTTGTGAAATTGGTTGAAATTCGATTTTATCTTTAATAACTTTCGATTATATATATGTACGTTGGATATCTGACGTTATATCGACGTTCTTCCGTTTCTTTTCATTGTGAAAACGCATTGTTTCTGTTTTTGAAACGACGACATGTTTGTTTCGGTTTCTTTCGTGGAAAAGATGGACGAACGATGCGAGGACGATTAGTATGGAAGCACCGTGTTAGCGAATCGGTATCGCTTCATTCTTTTCATACGATAGGACGATCTTTTATTGTTAATGGAAACGAATTGCTTGCCCTCGCGGTGCTAGAAGCGCGTCCCGATGCCATAATTGTTAGTTTTGAGTGTCTGAGAGGAGGAACGGATATTGGCGTAACTGGGTTGAGGTTAGGGTAGGTTTCAAACTGTATTAAATGTGGTGATATAGTGCGAGCTGATATATTGTATAATAATGACGTGGCGGGATAATTTGTAGAGGTGTGTGGTCATATAATGCGTGGCGATACAACGTGGCAATATAATATACGGTGATTCAATGCGAGATGATTTATCGTATGGCTATATAACGCGAGATCTACAATAGTGATGGACAGCGATAAACAATTTCCTAATTTGAAAATTTACTGGTTTGAACAGTTGGATGTTTGTTATTTTGCAAATTTGTTAAACTTGTAAATTTCCATATTTTTAAATTTTGAAATTGTGAAGGTATTGAATTTTTTATTTATAACTTGGAAAATTGGGAAGTTGGAAATTGGAGAACGGGAAATAGGAAATTAGGAAAATAGGACACTGGGAAATTAGGAAATAGTATAGTTCGAAAACTCAGCAATGGGGAAATTAAGCATTGGATAATTGGAAAGTTGGAAAGTTGGAAAATTTGAAAATTGGAAATTTGGAAAGTTGGAAAATTGGGAAATTGGAAAATTGGGAAATAGTACAGTTGGAAAACTCAACAATGGGGAAATTGAGCATTGGATAATTGGAAAGTTGGAAAATTGGAAAACTGGAATGTTGAAAAATTGGAAAATTGGGAAATAGAACAGTTGGAAAACTCAACAATGGGGAAATTGAGCATTGGATAATTGAAAAGTTGGAAAATTGGAAAATTGGGAAATAGAACAGTTGGAAAACTCAACAATGGGGAAATTGAGCATTGGATCTTTGGAAAGTTGGAAAATTGGGAAATAGTACAGTTGGAAAACTCAACAATAAGGAAATTGAGTATTGGAAAATTGGAAAATTGAGAATAGTGAAATAGTAAGATTGGGTTACTGAAAAATTAAGAAATTAGAAAATTGGAAAATTGGAAAATTGAAAGGTGGGTGAACTGGGAAATAAAGAAATATGAAAATTGGAAAATTGGATAATGGAAAAATTGGATAGTTGAACAATAGGAAAATTGGGAAAATCGATCAACTGAGAAATTAGGAAATAATAGAATTAAGAAACTAGACAATTGGAAAATTGGGAAACGTAGTAATTTAAATATTTGTAATTTCTGAATTCACATATTTCTAAAGTACTACATATCTAAATTTCCAAATTTGTGAATTAATTTTCACTTTATAAAATTTCAGAATTACTTCCCTAATTATAATTGTCACTCTTAGAAATTACCGAATTCAAATTGAAATTCCGAATATGAGAATGACTTTGTATCGCTCGAATTACATGTCCATCACGGGTCTCACCATAAAATACATGGCAATATAACGCGTGGTAATTTACCGCACGGTAATTTAATACCCCCTCAAAGAACTTAGTTACGCCAATAAGGACACCTAAAATATATCCGCTCGTATGATCAACGCATTCAACTTTAAAATAGTACAAAAAGAAAGTATCAAAAACAAAAACCTAACACAAACGAACGAACAGTTAATAACAAAATAGCGTTGAACGAACACGAAACGATAAATTGTACCATCCATAAGTAACATATCCATAAGATGTAAGACCTCCATTTGTCACTATGTGGAAGCGCTTCGTAGCAACTTGCCATTTTCTTCTCCTTCTTCGTTTTTTTTTTTGAAATCGGCATTATCTTGTCCCAGTTCTTGTGATAAAGATCGGGAGTTCCAAAAGAACTCTTATTTTGTACATATATATACACCCGAATTAGCAATTGTATATGCGGTGAAATGGATATTCCATGAATGGGCGTGATAATAATGATTCATCTTTTTCTGAACATGGATGCACTCGAACGTTAATTTATTAGTATCGTAATCTACTGACAGACTCTAAAGACCCTCTAATTACAGTCACATAAATAACAAGGTTATGTCACTTACGCCATTTTTTAAAAATCAATACCGCGAAATTTGATTTGTAAAAAATGGTATACTGAAAAAGTTGCATAAATAACAAATTTTTACTCTTTTTATTACATACAAATATTTTGTGTTTTTCACGTGTAGTCTCACATTTAAAAGCAGATGTTTTAATGATCTTTTACTTTTTATGACAAGTGGGTATAAAATTACACTTTGCATAAACAGTGCAAAGTTTTCCTAATTGTATTTTATTTACCCGTGTATTATTTGTAAATATTTGTTTTTTGTGTTATCGAAACCTTTGTTTTAGATACTTCATTAATATGAAATAATTTGTTTTTATAAAAATTTGTTATTCATCTTTTAGTTCAAATACACCGTTATTGCAATTTGAATTTCGCGGTATGGACTTCGCCGCAAGATGGCGGCATCAATCAGATCGACACCGTTATTTCGTGACTCTGATTGGAGGATCTCTGACAGGCACAAAGTGAAATCTTTTCAAATTGTTCTTTTCAAAACAAACAGTCTGTCCGTGTATACTGTTCTAATTAATCTGCACAACGAAATTTGTCACGCTCAAATTAGGATCAATTTGCGAATCGTCGAGATTCCGTCGGAAGCGTAGGCGTGTAATTTAAGAGGTCTTCATTATTAGAAAGAATATATCGGAAGTTAACGACTTTAGTTGTAGACGTTTAAGGAATCATCATTGTAGTCCATAATTTAACGTTTAAGTATATCAGCGACAGAAATGAATTTTTATAGTATCTCAATTATTATTATAGTGTCTGTTACATTGATAGATGAAGAAAAAATGAAAGATTATGAATCGGTTGTTGTGACGTTGAAGAGGTTAGGTTGAAGGGGCAATAGACTCTTGTTATGTCATCGCCGTTGTTATGATTTCGAACTCGAAAACTTTATTTCGTCTCATTTTGTGAGAATTAGTTAATTAATACCTGTAAAAATAGCCATATACCGAAAAATATGGTATTTGGAATACAATCATTCCATTCTTTGAATTAAACATTTTATTTGTTACTAGAAGTGTTACTATCGATTATTAACAAATATTCCTGATATTGGCGATAATTCGATATATCGATAACATATCATTTGATGGAAACCTCTGAATTTTTCTAATTTTCTTATAAATCCTTAAATTAACACAATTGTAAGATTCTAAATTTCCGAATTTGCAAGTTCCTATACTTTAACATTATCGATATGTCGTTATATATCAATAATGTGTCGATAATCGATAGTTAAACTTCTACTTGTTATCGCATGTAAATAATTTAATCCTTCATTGCATTATTCAGCAAATATTCTTACATTAATTATTGTATCTTCTCAAATATAAATAAGAAATTATTTTGATCTTATATACATAATAAAATGATCAAAAACATTTCTGTCTGTTACACATAAATATATGTTTCGCATTTATACAATGTACCAAACATGCAATAACATAAATTCGCAAATTTAAATAATTTTGTTTAAATAAATTTGTAATATAGAAAGAATTTATTTACTGTTATTTGTTTGTTTATTTATCAATTACTTCTATTATATCCGAACAAAAATATAATTTTGAAAAATTGAAAAATTCCTGCAAGGAAGGATTTTAATACCACACAAAAATGATCTTTTCATTATTTGATAATGAAAGCAAGTTTAAATAATTTATTAAATTTGATAATTTATATTTTTACAGATCAAATGGAAATTATAAACATACATTGTTTTCGAGCGTCGAAAATGTGTGAAGTGTGTTACTAGTGTAACTGTCTGAGTGAAAATGGCGATATACCGAGAGTCCACTGCACCGTTCGTAGGATTCCATGATAGAAAAGTATGGGTTCTATCCCGATCACATTGAATCAGTATTTGTTACACGAATCGAATTACTATTATTACGTGTTAGTTTTAACGATTGCTCGATGATTATGTATGATGAACATACTGACCTACTGTATTGTAATAGCGTCTCTCTCTCTCGACAGTATGTAATTCCGTCCACCAATCGGTAAGATTGCTCAAGAATCTTTAACATAAGATTAGAGTACCAATAAAACGTATGTCGCACTTACATTTCATTTTTTTTATAAATATATACATAATATAGATATAATAACCGTAGCCATTTCGACAGAATATACAGGGCGTTCCATATAAAGCGGTCTCCTCGAATATCTCCGAAATTATTCACGATATTAAAAAATGTTTCGAATAAAATTTGAATTATTTCGCATGGCAGATAATTTGATGTTAATACATTTTTTGTAGATGGCGCCGTCAAGGACATATGAAGGTCAACTTAATTTTTTTCATGGAACCACATTTTTTGACTGCCACTAAATTATTTAATTTTTATTTGAAATATTTTCTGGTATAATTTCAAAGATATTGGAGAGGATTTTAAATTGGACATTGTGTATATTGCAATTATTGTCTGTTAGAAAAACCGAACAAAATTTGAGAGAATATCTCTTTCATCGAATGGCACGATTTGTATTGTTACATTTTCTTTTTCTGTCTTTCTTCTTATTTTGTGTCAATAGTTGAGTAGAGTTAGAGAAACGGACCTGAGATATATATATATTTTTTAATACCTTAACGAAATATACGTTTGTACAAAAACAGAGAATGGAATATTTGGTGAAAAATGTTGAGACAAATACTCGTTCACAATTGTATAGAAAATGTTCACGTGTATCATGTTATTAATTCTTTTCTCTTTTTTTTTCTTTTGATGAATGGAATATTTCAGTAGAAAATCTGTGTAACGGATCCATCTTTGTTGTTGTTTGTTAAGTACTTGTAATGTCTTCTACTGCGAATACGAATAAATCGAGTAATATTATATTTCACTAGTGTACAGAATTTATCTAGATAAAATGTTTTCTTCAAATTTGGCTTTTATTATTTGCGTATTAATTTACACGTTTATGAAATGTGGCGTTAACTTGTGATCATTATTTTATTTATTGGTTATTTTTAATTTGGAAAGATGTGGAATTTATATGAGAATTTTTAAATTTGAGAATTTGAGATTTTGGGATTTGGAAATTTGAGGATTTGAGCTTTTGACATTTTTAGATGTTGAGTTTTTGGTGAGATGTGATAGAGCCACTAATAAAAAAAATAAAAAACAGCCCAACCCATGGGCTAAAAAATTGCCATCCATCTAGCGGTGAAAGGTGGAACTACAAAAATATAAAATTGTGATTTCTTACAAAATTAGCGAATTGTAAGTATTTCTGAGGCTGGTACACTGTTATGTGATCGCATAGCAAGCGAAATAATCTCATTAAAGCTTGCTGAAAGCTCTGAAAACAGAAATAAAAAAAAGGTCATTTTATGGACGAAATGTGCAGCGCCATCTACCGGCGAAACAGTTGAACTAATCGAAAAAAACGTATGTCCGAATACGCATATTGGAAAAATATAAAAAGTTATATTTCATGACTTTCTGGACATAATATGTTCCCTGAGACATTCTAAAGTATCTTTTTATTAAAATTTGGTGCATTTTATTGCCGATTAAGCTCAGGAAATCAATATTTGTTGTATTCGGTTCAAAACGGTACAAGTGGCGCCATCTAGCGGCGAACGACGGAACTACAAAAATACAAAATTGCGATTTTCTGCGAAATTAGCGCATTTTATGCATTTCTGGAGCTAAAATATTGCTCTGGGATCTCCTTCTGACTGAAATAATGCTACAAGAACTTCCTCAGAGCACTAGAAACGAAAATAAAAAAATAGCCCAATCCATGGACCAAAAAATTGCCGTCCATCTAGCGGCGAAACGTGGAACTAATCGGACAAAATTTGAAATAATACCCCTAATGAAATTTTGATTTTCTGAGCTTAATCGGCAATAACATGCATCAAGCCTTAATAATAATTTACTTTAGAATATCTCAGGAAACATAATATGTCCAGAAATTCGTGAAATATGACATTCTCTAATTTCCTAATATGCGTAATCGGACATACGATTTTTTCGATTAGTTCACCTGTTTCGCCGCTAGATGGCGCTGCAATTTTTGTCCATAAAATGACCTTTTTTTTATTTTCGTTCCCAGAGCTTTTAGCAAGCTTTTATGCCATTATTTCGCTTCCTATACAAGAATATAACAGTGTACCGCCCTCAGAAATACTTAAAATTCGCTAATTTTGTCAAAAATCGCAATTTTATATTTTTGTAGTTCCACTTTTCACCGCTAGATGGACGGCGATTTTTTAGTCCATGGATCGGGCTATTTTTTTATTTTCCTTCCTAGTAGTCTGAGGAAGTTCTGGTAACATTATTTCAGTCGGAAATAGATCCCAGAGCAATATTTTAGCTCCAGAAATGCATAAAATGCGCTAATTTCGCAGAAAATCGCAATTTTGTATTTTTGTAGTTCCGTCGTTCGCCGCTAGATGGCGCCACTTGTACCGTTTTGAACCGAATACAACAAATATTGATTTCCTGAGCTTAATCGGCAATAAAATGCACCAAATTTTAATAAAAAGATACTTTAGAATGTCTCAGGGAACATATTATGTCCAGAAAGTCATAAAATATAACTTTTTTAATTTTTCCAATATGTGTATTCGGACATGCATTTTCTTCTCTTAGTTCGTCTGTTTCACCGCTAGATGGCGCTGCGCCTTTTAACCATAAAATTTTTTTTTTATTTTCGTTTCCAAAGCTTGTAGCAAACTTTTATAACATTGTTTCACTCCTAATTGGATCATATAATAGTGCTCATGACCCCAAAATTCTTAAAGTTTGCAAATTTTTTTGAAAACTGTTTTTTTATTTTTAAGGTTTCCTTATTTTATTTTGAGGTTGTAAGATTTTCTGAATTTCAGCTTTTGAGGTGATGAGCTTTTGACAACTCGATAATTTAACTCATTGAGTATTTGATCTTTTAATCTTTTGAGAATTTGGGATTTTCATATTTTCAGAATTTGAACTTTTGAGGTTTTCATAATTTGTGCTTTTGAGCTTTTGGGAATTTCAGAATTTGAGCTTTTGAAAATTTGAGAGAAACGCTTTCCTTTGCTACTACAAAAACATAATTTCATAAAGTGTCTCAAAAAGTCTGTCTTAAACCACACGTTAAAGAACAGACTCAAAAATAAAATACCATACAAAAATATGGATAGGAAGTACAAATTACTAAATATCATTTCATAAATCATTCTTTATTTACAGATTTGTATCTTTAAAGTACCTTAATTCACTTGAGCAAATTAAAGCGTAATTTTTACTGAACGATACATTCGTAATTCATTCGATTAAAGTCCCTAATTGCACGAAAATATACATTCGTCAATAAAAGTTTCTAAAGTGTTCCTAAACGTACAACTCACTCGGAACAAACTCTAATAATTAACAACTAACATTTTCTACCTTTTAATTAATATTCAATTAACTTCATAATTGCGTTCGACGTGAAAAAAAATTCACGTTCATATAGTACGTATGTATGTAGGAATGTATGTGCGTGCACGTTTGCAAAATATAAATACATTATATTCATTTTACAGTTTCTGCAAGCCGGTGCATACTTGCACGTAGCAAAATTAATTATGTAGTTTCTGTACGGTTATACAAACTTTTCGATAACCCTCCTCGTTACAAATGTCTAATTGACATCGTTCGTATTTCTATCCACTTAACCGAACTGCGTACGTTCGTTGAAATTTTTTAAAAACGAGATTCAGCTTTTCATTGCTTTCAATTGTACTTATCGTTTGTTGCTTAATTATAGTAAATTTTACAGTAAGAATCTTCGATAACGACAATAATTCTAATTTTGCAAGAGAATTACAATTCAAATGAAATTTCGTTTAATAAAATATTTTGCATAGAATTCAAATTTATATACATACATTTTATAAACTTGGAGAAGATATAAACAATGGAAGTCGAATTTAACAAAATGTATAGCGCATTGGTTGCAAAAGTAATCTTGTAATAACAGTTAAAATATCCACGCGATTTTAACAAACATTTAAAATACTAAACATTTTGATTGGTAATTGTAAAGGTTGCTGAGAAACGCTAAATTGTACTGTTCGTTATTTTAAGAAAATATTTTACCGGATATAATCTAAACTCGTCTATGAGTTAATTATTTTGATAATGTTTTTCAAGATCAGTGCATGATACACAAAACGAAACGTTTAGCGCCATCTGACGATAAAATAAACAATTTGTTTTTCTTAAAATACACGATTTTAAAATCAAAATAAAACTGTTACTGTGGTAATGTAGTCGGAGTAATAGCAACGTTTACGTCGTTAAAATTTATAACTTACGAAAAATATATTTCACGAACCAAGAAACACCATAATGACGATGAAACTTTAAAATTAAACGAATTTAGAACATTTAAAAACTTGCATATTTAAACATTCGATATTCCTTAAACTTTAAATATTTTATCCTGGAAAGCTCATCTTTAAATTTGTATAATTACATATCTTTATTAACGAGTTAAACTGAATAATTGTAAGATAAAACAGTTGTTTAAAAGGCCGTCAAAAAGACGGTCTTTAGAGCCACCATATTTGGCGGGAAATCATTCAATTATAAACAACACATTAAACTTACATCATTGCAGTTCTAAAATATGTTTATCTTTTCATTTCTATTATTTTTAATATACTAAATACGTTGTTTAAGATTATTTCAAATATAATATTAATAAAAAATGTCTTACAAGTTTTAATAATTTAGTTCCATTAGTTCTAAGCTCCTGCCGCTAGATGGTTATAGTGTTTCTTGGTCCATGAGTTGCTAAATTTTTAAATTACCAATTCTAACATACTAAGCAATATGTAGTAGTACTACTCTGATTGCATTTATATCATAGAACATTCTACTTGCATAAAAAAATCGTAAAAATCGGTTATTTTACGAAAAATAGCAATTTTCTGTCGTTTCGCTATGCGCCACTAGATGGCGCTACCTGCGCCATTTTTAAAATATTTCCTGATAAAAAATTATATATTGCACATTTCCAACTTACTAAATTAATTACGTTAATTAACGCGATGTTCTCCCTTGTTACTTTACGAACTAAATATCTATAGCCTTTGAATTACAAATGTAAATGGTAATGTTAAAAAATGAACAATTCTGAAACTGAGAATATTTATAAATATTAAAAAAATAAAAAAATAAATGTGCATCCTATAACTAATGAGATATGTATAATAATGATAAATAGTAGTTTCTTATTTCTTAGGATATGTATAATAATATTAAAGTAAGAGAAGAAAGAGAGATACTAATTATTATGTTATAATTAATGCACATTTTGTACAATCTTCTCAATGTTATCAGAAAATATAATTTTACGTTCAGTTTCAAAATTGTTCTTTTTTAACCACAATCGTTCATCTACGCATCTAGCAGTAATATCACAAATATGAATTCTCTTGCGTATTGTCAACACATTGAAATGATGCTTGTTAGTCACGTGAATAAGACAATATCCTAAGAAATGAAGTTAACGAGTATATGTATCATCTTTTACCGATTATTTATCTCGGTGCAGACTAATGGCATTCGTGTCGTATATGTATCGTATCTTCGTAAAAATTGACTATGTTTTAATTAACTAGCATCGATATGTATTCGCTTATTGCACTTGTTCTCACAACCAGCCGAAATCCATCCCGGTTAATTGGTAGAAACGTTGATTAAATGGACGATAAAAATCTCTCAATCGTTGTATGGCTACAGGATCTATGTAAGGATGACTACGACCCTTGTTCTTACCTTAAAATTATAGATTAATGTTACATATTTGACGAAGTATTAAAATATGGAAGAAAATTACTGATTTTTAAATTGTCGAGTACTGCGTGGTTATAGATATAGCGCGGTCGTAAAATTGAGATATGTGTGATTTGAGAATTTGGAATTTTAGAAATTTGGACATTTAGAAATTTACGAATTTACAAATACAGAATAAAATCATTATCACTAAATCTACAAATTATTAAATTTACCAAATATATCAAGTTATAATATATACTAAATATACCAAATTCACAAATTTACAAATCTGGCAACTAAAATAATATGATAAAATATTCTGACTCGACTAGACAAAATAAAAATGAACCAACCTACTTTGATTACAAACTCACCAAGGCAATGGGGTGTAGGATGTTCCTCAGATTTGAGCAGACAAGGGAATCCTTTGGTGGCGTTGAAATAAAAATGTTTCTCGCATATAACTCTCTTTAGGCCTAAGAAATCTTGCACCCTGGTGATCTCGGCGACCGGGTCCGCGATCAATCTCTCCCCGGATACAAACAAGAATTGCGATAACGGAAAATATTGCAGCCATCTCTCCAAGTGTCTCGCGTACACACCGATCTTCAACGGTACCCACGTGGTGTCCACGATCTTCGAGCCATTCAGGAACGCTAGATCTTCAAATTTTGGCATATTGGCCCGTTTACTCTTCACTTGGGTATAATCGGATATTGCTCGCGTAACCGGATCCCTTACTACGAGAATCAATTTCATCGCCGGATTCATGCGTTGAACTCGCCTCGGAACCTCGCTCGTCACGAAATACGACGGTGTTTTCTCCATCGTAATTTGAGTGGCCAATGTAGGGGGCATACGATGCCTGAAATGTATCATGAAATGAAAAATTATCGTTTCGGATCTTATCTTTGCTTAATTATATTTAATGAAGACTGAGGTTGACGCAAATGTTAATAATATTACTACTATAATAATAATACTATATAAATAGTAGGTATTATAGTAGTAATAATTACTACATAAGTATGTAGTCATAATATTATTACAAGAGTAATAGTTGAGGTTAACTCTCGAGCAAAGAGGGTAAACGGATATAGGGTGAGTTAGATCTAGTGGAAAAAAGGAGTTATAAATGTGAGGTGTGTGCGTGTATAGGGTTATGGTAAAAAGAAGTGTGGTGGATACTGAGTGTTACACAGTGTAACAGTGTATAAAATGGGGTAAATGTGATGTGGGTGGGTAGAGATGTTTGTATGTGGAAGATTTGGGTATTAGGGCATTTGAGTACTTGGAGGTTTGGAAATCTGAGAATTTTGGAATTTGGCAATTTGACAATTTGGTAATTTGGAAATTGGAAATTTGGAATTTCGAATTTTGAGAATTTGAGAATTTGAGAATTAGGAATTTGGAAATTTGGAAATTTGAGAAATGGGAATTTGGGAATTTGGGAACTTAGAATTTCGGAATTTGGAGATTTAAGGATATGCAAATTAGAAAATTTGAGAATTGGAAAATTTGGAAATTGGAAAATATGGAAATTGGAAAATTTGGAAATTAGAAAATTGGGAAATTGGAAAATTTTAGAATTTGAAAATTTGAGAATATAAGAATTTGGAATATGGATATTTGGAAATTTGAGAATTGGGAATTTGGGAATTTAGAATTTCGGAATTTTGAAATTTAAGGATATGGGAATTAGAAAATTTGAGAATTGGAAAATTTGGAAATTGGAAAATTGGAAAATTGGAAAATTTGGGAATTGGAAAATTTGGAAATTGGAAAATTTGAGAATATAAGAATTTGGAATTTTGGAAATTTGAGAATTGGGAATTTGGGAATTCCAAAAAATTAGAACAAGTTAACGAGAATTTGAGAAAACTTGAAGCAATTTGAGAAAATTTAAAGAACCGTACTAACATTTGAGCAAATTCAAAGAAATTCTGAGGAAACAAAAAACTGAAAAAAACCGAGAATTTAAAGACGACGAAATTGAAAAAAATTGTCTTAAATTTAACAAAATATGAGAGAATAAAAATTTGAAAAATGAGAACCGTTGCACAACATACCTGTACCAATGGAATCCTTTGATATAATGATGATCAAAAAAGTGTACTTCCGAGCCTGCAGCTCGAATGGCCGGATGTAGCCTGAGAAACTCTAACAGGGCTCTAGTTCCGCCTTTTTTCACGCCGATAATCAATGCGGTTGGCAATTGTTTGCCAGGAATTAAACCCTGCTGCCTCAACACCTGATACTTTCGCAGGGTTGTTGGGGTTCCTTTAACGCTGCCGTTGCCTGTCCAAAGTGACACCACTTGAACTTTCGATAATTTCGAGCGTTTCGATTCGACATCGTTTATCAAAAAGGATTCCTTGACAATTAGACGGTCGAGATTCGGATCGACCATGTGCGCAGAGTAAACGGAATTTCTGGGTTTTTGTAGGGTTGCTTTGCCGGACAGACCGACGAGAAGTAAGGAATTGTCGATTAGAAAGATCCAGATAAGAATTACCAGAAAACAGGCCGGAACTAGGACTTTTTTCGACCACAGCCCTTTTCGAACTTCCATACTTAATTTAAGAATCGTCGTACTTCACTGGCATCCTGGATTCCATTATATCACTTTCAGTCTTCTACTTCCATGCTGATATGTTAGGACAGAGCGAATTTTTTTTCTTTATCGTATCTACAATTAGTTATGGACATTTTAAGTATCACTTAATTCAGGTACTTTATGTGGTGTATAAGGAAAGTGTGAATTTATGTAAAAAAATTATTGGGAAAATTATTACAGCAAAAATTTTAGGATAACATGGTTTAAGAATATGGATACTTTTAATTTTTAGATTTATGAATATGGAAGTTTGAATTTGAAAGTTTTAGACTTGCAAATTTTTTAATTTTCATATTTGAAAATATGGAGGTTCAAATTTTTTAATTTAGAAATTTAGTTGTTTGGAATTTGAAGATTTCAATATTTGAAAATATAGAAATATTAATTTTAAAAATGTACAATTGTAAAACTCAGAAATATAGAAACTCTAAAATTTCAAATTTGTAAATTTAAAATTTTAGAATCTCCAAATTTAAAATTTTTAAATTTAGAGATATAGAAACTTGAAAATTAGAAGTTTTTAAATTTAGTAATTTAGAAATATAAATTAAAAATTTTCAAATTTAGAGCTATAGAAATTTAGTAATTTAAAAATTTGAATATTTGGAAATTTTTAAATTCAAAGATTCAAAAATTTAAAAACGTAATTTTTAATTTAAAAGTTTAAAAATTGTCTATGCATTCCAAAAAGCGAATTTGCGCTCAAAAATGTAAATTACTCCTGTGAAATGCAGACTAACCTAAAAGATGAAATAATTACCCCCAAAATGTGCATTAGCTCCCGTCTGTCCACAAAATGCAAATTAAATCTGTCCTGTCATAAAAAATTATACTAACTCATATTGTAACTTGACTATATTATTTTAGGAATATTATTTACTATGTTATTTAAGTCTACAATGAAATTTGTATATGATAATGAATAAATATTGTATTAGGATAATAATATGATAATTAAGTACGTTATAGTAATTTAGATACCCATGTAATTATAACGAAGCAATACATTGCGACGAGCAGAAAAAAGTAACGAGTTTACGTTATACTCATTACGCTTAACGATCGGCCATGTTTCTAAGCTTAAATGGTTACATTCATTCAGGGTGATATATTGGAAAACTTTTTTCCGTAACGTAAACATGAAAATACTTGCAGCAAAAAATAATCGAAATGATAATACTGAAAAATAATTTTTCGCTAATATAAAAATTGTAAATATATAATAATTCAATAGTTTGTAAACATTAGACTTGTTAAGGAAGTCTTAAAAATATGGTGATAACTTTTTGTTTATTAAATCATTGTGAACATTGTTATATTCAATATTATTATTTTATTGTATTACTATTGTTATTGTATCCGATCACATCATTATCATTTTGATTGATCAGTCAATCATTAGCATTTGTTAAATTGTAACAATTGTTTCAGATTATTGTTACAAAAGTATTAAAAAATAAATATTATTGCATTTTGGGAAATATTGAAAGAAATGAAATTAAGTTAACATAATTATATAATAATTTATTTGATTATAATAGTGATATACATTAAATTATAACAAAATTCTTTAAGTAAGCGATAATAATATTACTAAATTAATATTATTAAAATACTTGTAAAGAAATACTAAGTATTTTTTGATACTATAACTTAAAAGAATAATAACATTTTCATTTGTACTTAATTTAACTTAATTATTTACTAACTGTTTAATTGCAGTAGCAGCGTGCCTTAAATTACAAGAGTTTTAAGCTATTATGCAAATATAAAAGCTTTAAATAATTACAACTTTTCTAAAAATACTGATAACAATAAAAAACTTAACATTCTCAAAAGAATAAAAAATATAACTAAACTAAATTAATAAATAATTTCTTTAATTACAATAGCAGTCGAACCCATCACTATTATCAAACAACTAATTACACAACTAATACTTCACTATGAAAATAATCAGATTTAAAACCTTACATAATATTAAGAGTCAAAACAACAACATTCTCAACAGAAACATAAATGAAACGAAGAAGTTAATAATTACGTTCTAAATTGAGAGGAACGAAGTTAATATACAAAAGTCCATACAAACATCGTGAATGAAGATAACCAGCATGCTCAAAGTACATAAATTACCGAAAAAAAATATTTACACGTTTATTGCATCAACTTACCTCCATGCCGCACAATATTCAAGCGCACGTTATTTTTACTGCGGCATACATGATACCGATCGTATCACGATATTCGATTCTTTTCAGCGAGTAAACGCGAGGATATGTGATTTCGATTAAAGGAAGTGCACATTTAACGCATTATCAGGCGGCGCGTTCGTAACAATCGATAACGCGGAGCAAAGTAGAAGGGAGAGACGTTGTAGAACACGAAGCGTATCGGTGAAATTCCATAACTGCCGAACGGTCCTCTAACCAAAGATTAAAATCGAACTTCATTCCGGCCAGATGTCTGCCGATTCGTTTTTATATCGAAACATGATGCAACGTATATTAATCGCATCGCGCTCTTAGGAACGTTTCCCTCTCGTGTTGCTCGACAACATAGTTGTGTCGAAGTGTGGCTGCGAATCACGACCCTAGCGCCACCCTGCTTGATAACTAGGAAACTGACCAGAAAACGATATAGATCTCATGATATCGAGTGACCAAACCGAGCTGAAAATCGGAATGACGTGGTCGAGAGAGGATCGAGAAGCAATCGAACGAAAACTTTTGTTCACGCATGATTTATGAAACGCGGAAGTAATATACAGTTGGTCACAAAAGTATGCGCTTGGATAAAATCAGACGTGCAAATAAACAAGTTAAATTATAACTGATTTATTTGAACTAGTAAATGCTAGTTTATTTTAACCTTTACCGTCAAATGTTTCGAGTGATATGAAATGAAGGTTATTAAATTATTTGATCTTCGATTCGTTTTAAATTTCGGAATACGTCCGAATGTGGTGGTCTTTGAGAGGTTGTAAAATCACTTAAATATTACGATAGATAAAATTAGAAGATATAGGGGAAATAAGGATGTTATAAAGTAGGTTGGAACTGCAGAAAGATATATTTCATGGACTTAGAAATGTTTTCTACGTTTTTGCTTTTATTATGGTCCACTTGCACCTGCTTCCTTGGGATTATACATATTGATATGTGTGAAATTAAAATATAAATTTTAGTAATTTTTTTAATACTCGTAGATTCTGTTATAAATTTCAGATTAGTTAGTGTTTATTTACAAAATATTTAGTAATTATATTTTGTATATCTTTACGTTATTAACCTAGTCATATTAAAAATATTATATATATTTTATTAAAGACTTTTGTAAATTTCAAATGTGTTCAATGACATTAACAGCTAGAGATTATGAACATGTTTTACACTTATGGGATTAATAAAACATTAATTTTTTTATGTTTCTAATGGAATGTAAAGTCGAATACTTTTCTCGAGTCGAATATTTTTCGTTTTTTTTTTAATGAGATGTTAATATAAGTGGAATAGCAGTTTCGATATTACCGGTTAAGATATATTTTTTAAACATTTAGGGTAATTTATATCTTGCTTATACGGCATATTTATATTTAAATGAATATTAAATTTTAATTATACTTATGTCATTGTTGAAAATATATGTAACTTATAAAATATTTTTAAATTATATAAGTAAATTAAAAAAAATTAATTACGATAATTATATTGAAATTATACAACAAAATTTCTAAACTTCTTTTGATTTTCTTTACATGACAAAGAAATGTAATTATTGTCATAAATAATGTTGAGACTTACAATATTTTAACAAGCAAGAAATCAAGAGTTTAACGTAAAATGTAATAAAGATCCAGTTAAAAATCTTTTAAATAGCTTACATTTATGGAAAAGAATTTAAATGAAAGTCATGATAATATAAAGGGTAATTAACTTTGATGTCGGTGTAATACGTTTAATTATTCAAAGTAACAAAAGACTTTAATGGCTGCTCTATATAATTTAATATGCACTATGTAATTATAAAAATGTAATGAAGTACATACTTAATTTTTTCTAATATGTGTAACATTTATATTTTCGTGTAGTTAAAGATATTGCCAGCGGCGAATTCAGAAAGCTTGCTTATGGGGTGGAAGGGAGAGAAAGCGGAATGTGCAGAAGTATATTTTTAAATATATTTGTGTACGATTTGAAACTAGATTGTAATTTATTTATTAAGATTTATTTCGCTGGAATTTAACAATTAACTTCACACAAATTATTCATATATTATAAAAAACAAAACAATTACATATAATTAAACAATTTATTTTCTTAAAGAAAATAGATTAAAATGTTTGAAATATAGCAGAATTAATATATATGGTGCGATTTTATTTTACAGTGTGTAAAATATTAATTGATTACAATCTATAAAATTCCTCGATCTGTCACTGGATGTTGTTTAACAAAAAATAAAATTAATACCAAAATTACTAAAATGAAAATAATAAAATTCTTTAATTTAATAAAAAATGTTCTGCAATTGAAATAAGTTGATTTGTAATGACAAATTAACAAGTTGCAATCAAATATTAAGTTTAGGAATTTGACAATTATGAAGTTGCAAAATTTGGTGATCTAAAAGTTAAAAAATTCAGAAATATGGAAATTTAAAAATTTGAAAATTTAAAACTTAAATATTGCAAAATTTCTAATACGAGATATATATGAAATATTCTACATTCCATGACTTTCACCCCACATGTAAAACAGTCCGTACTAGAGGGGGTGCACCCTAATACCTAACTAATTACATCATAGCTTTTAATACACGAAACTGAATCCTACAAAATTAGTTCTCTTCGTAGAAATAAATATTACAAATTCAAATATAGATTTCTGCAACACTAAAACATCTAAACATTAACAACTATTTTAATAAATCTTTAACAATGAACACTAACAACACTACATTTCAAAAACAGACTCCATTCCAAAGATTAAACTCCACTGTACAATTTATTACACTAACGCACAGACGTATGCAAATGTACTTAAACATGAAAAAAAAATTCCCAAGCAGAAGGCGCTGAATGAATTAGATACGCGCCTGGCGACGTTAAGTCCGTGTACACACGAGCGCGCTTGTGTGCGCGTATTTCTCGGTAGTAACATTAATTAGTCGTGTCGCGTGAAAGCCTAAAGTAAGCTCGCGAATAATCGCTTAAATGACGCGAACGTGTTAGCTATCCATTCGTGATTGTTCCGAAGAGGAAACAGAAAGAGACGGGCAAGGCATTGTCGTAGCCGTAAAAAAGAAAATTCCAAGGGATGAATGAATGACGGCGCGTCAACTAGATACAGGACTGCTCGCGGCAAGGGCATAGGCCATACGGGCCGTTGATTGGCCGGTCTTTGAAGGGGCAAGTTTAGTGAGGGTCCGCAAGAGTGCGCGTCCCGCGCACTCGTGTTAGATCTCGATGGCGACCAAGATGTGCCCGAGAGACGAGCCGCGAAATGCCTAGACGAAATAGTGCCCGATCTGCCGTGAATTCGCTGTGATCCCAGTTCACTCGATGCGACCGGGAAACACTTTGCATGCCTACCGCGTGTCAGGTCGCCATTGCTATCACGGAGGAGGAGGATCGGCCCGGTGTGTATATTTCGTCGCGAGTGTGGTGCGTGTGTGCGTCGTGTCCAAGTGTCGGGAGTTCACGCCGAATCATCGTCGTCGTGGCTACGAGAGAGCGAGAAAGTAAGGACGAGAAAGAGAGCTACGATGTGTCTGCGTTTCAGCCCGTACCATTTTTTCATCGATAGTTGACATTCTCGAGCATGGAACCTCGGTCTCGCCGAACAGACGCATCGTCATCACGGCACTAGCAAACACAAGCACCGTCGGATATACCGAGTAAGTCCAACTGCCGTCTTTTCTTTCGCGACAGCAACCCTGATTATCCGCTCTTCGTTCCTCCTTTACATTTTGTCCTTCTCCCCGCTCGCGGGACCACACTGGATTAATATAAAAGTAGATGTCGAGGGAGCTTGGGGAAAAAAGGAAAAGTAACGTCGATTTCCTCGTGTGCAGTAACACCGAGAGTCCACTGGCTCCAAAATATACCGCGGTGTTTACGTCTCGGGCCCGTTTTTATTTGTTCCTTTATCGCCGTGCGCTTTCTCCTCCTTTTTTTTTCCGCGCGTACATTTTTATTTTCTTCCGTTCTCTCGCTTCCGTTTGCCACGGGCTTCCTTTCCCGTCTCCGGTGCCCCGGGTCTGTCTCTTTTTCCTTTCTCCGCCTTTTTCTTTCACCGGGGATCAACTCGCCGCCCTCTCTCTTGCCCCTGTCGTGTTCCCTCTCTTTCTAGAGCCGAGCCACGAGAGCTTTGCGCGTCTCGGGGCGCGTGTATTCACGAATCGAGCTCTCTTTCTTGACGTACCTACCACCGAACGCAGCCGTGCGTTTTCTTCTCGAGTCGTTCCACCAGCTTTTCTGCCGGTCGTACTTTCGTTCCTCGCTTCGTGCCCTACCTTTTTTTTCATCTCTCTCTCCTTCTCTCTCGAGCCTTCGCGCGATCGTTCCGGTTCCACGTCCGTTTCGTTCTCTCTCGAGCCTTCCTTTTTCATCCTGTAACCGAGGTCCTCGTCTCGCGGCCTCTCGCTAATACGCGCGGCTCCTTCGGCTTTATCAAAACAATACATATGGTTATGACGGAGGGGGCGTGCACTTGTTCTGATAATCGTGAATATCAATCGGAGATTTTATAAATAATTCAGTAAATAACCGATAGAAACGACCGTTCGACGTGAGTCCTTCCCTCCAGAACCATTATCCGTAATTGACGACAGTTTGCAATAAATGCGACGAATAATTAAAACGCCGTTACTCGTTCGGCTATTTTTAATCGAACCGGAGGCGAGTGCTTTTAAAGTAATTACGATGATTTCGTACAATTTATCGTGATTTTTGACACGAATTCGGGGAATTAAATGGATGTTTTTGAATGACTCTTTATACGGTATTGGCAGCTACCTCTGCTAATAAATTAACCAAGTTGTGACATAGCGGTTCTCATTTAGAAAACTGCACGTTCAAATGTTTTTCGTTACCTTGTTTATAAATTTCATCTTCATTGTATCAATTAATGTATACTGCGATTATACATTAACTACAATGTAATGTTACGATTATACGTCAACTACAATGTAATGTCATAATGTTTATTATGATTATACATTAACTATAAAAGAACGTTTCTCCGTGGGGATTAAAACTCGCGCGCAAAAGTAGCGTCTTTGTTTAGCAACCTGACGATTAGCTGGTTGATTTACGACCTTTTAAATTGTTACAATGAAACACAAGCTGGATAATTATGAGGTCTAAATGTATGCGCCATATTATTTCTTTAATTACTCGGTATGTAACAAAAACATTTAGTACTAAAATTGTTCGACTTAATGGGGGATACTTTCTTCTTAAAATTTCTGAAATTCTGTATCGTCAATTTCGTGTTGAATGGAAATGCGGTGAGTCAAATTGCATTGGATTGAATCAAGTCAAATTGAATCGCGCGGAATTGAATCGAATCAAATTAAATTACGTTGAATTGAATTGCATAAAATTGAATCGCGTTGAGTCAAGTTGAATTAGATTGAATTGCACTGCGTGGAATTGAATTCAACCAAATTCAATTACGTCTAATTAAACTACGTGAAATTGAAGTGTGGCAGATTGAATTACGTTGGATTTAATTGTGCGGAATTGAATTGAACGATTGAATTGAATCGTATCGAATTAATCTACGTGGAATTGAATTATGTCAAACTGAATTGCATTAGGTCTTGCCCGGTTATTTTATCAAAACATTTGCTACCAATATGCATGAAGATATCCGATAAATTGTTATTCAAACATTCCCGCCATATGCATAATCTTATTCATCTTGAAATACGTAATAAAAATATATAATCTCGTTTTAAAAAATTGCAAAGCTCATTATAACTCGAGGAAGGACACTTGTATACTTCTGTTTTATATCAGTGTATATAATATACCAGAAATAACGGAATTGAGGATCACTGTACCACGATGAAAACCATCGGAAAATTTCATTGGCTAATGTAGTACATGAAATATCTCGTAAAGAATCGATGAGAAGTGCATGTTATTGAACTCGTATAATTAATCTCGGTATTATAACGAGAATCTAATTACAAAGATGAAAATAAATATCATTTAACCGGTGGCAGTTTTTATCTCAAACATACGATTGAAATAAGTATGTATTATTTCCCGTAGGATTTATTCGATTCTAACCGTAGTACTTTTGAAGATAATCGAGTGTACATGTTTAACGACTAATTGGCAGATTAATTGATTAAACACTTCGTGAGGAACGTACCTGCTATAAATTTGTCGTACTTGTGCATTCGTAAGAATCACTTGAATATCATTTGAATTCTTATGTATAAATAGTGTAGTTACTTTAGGTATTTAACTGTTATATAATGATACTGTGTTAAAATGCAAACAATTATGCCATGTCATGTATGTAAACATTGTTTCGTAAAAGAATTAAGAATCAATATTGGATATGTTCATTAATAATTATTTATTGATTATTGCGTATGAGAATATTTAATATTTCGTGTCAATAACTATTTCAAAAGGAATATATCATAATTTAAAATTCCTTGAATGAGCGGCTATATATCATGTGGTAAATGCGTGATGATTCAATACGTGATATGATGTGTGGTGATGGAACACGTGATGATGCGCGGCAATATAACGCGTGACGACGCAACATTTAACGATATAATGCGTGGCAATATAACGCGTGGCAATTCAACTTGTACCGATGCAGCTCATGGTAATTCAAATCGCGGCGATATAACGCGTGGTAATTCAAATTGCGGCGATATAACGCGAGGTAATTCAAGTCGCGGCGATATAACGCGAGGTAATTCAAGTCGCGGCGATATAACGCGTGGTAATTCAAGTCACGGCGATATAACGCGTGGTAATTCAAGTCGCGGCGATATAACGCGTGGTAATTCAAGTCGCGGCGATATAACGCGAGGTAATTCAAATTGCGGCGATATAACGCGTGGTAATGCAAATTGCGGCGATATAACGCGAGGTAATTCAAGTCGTGGCGATATAACGCGTGGTGATTCAAATGACGGCGATATAACGCGTGGCAATTCAATTTGTGGCGATATAACGCGTGGTAGTTCAACTTGTGGCGATATAACGCATGATAATTCAACTCATGGTGATATAACGCGTTAATTCAACTCGTAGCGATATAACGCGAATTATTTCAACTCATGACGATATAACATAGTAATTCAATTGATGGCGATATAACGCTTGGTGATAGGTATAGCAATCTATCGTGTTGCGATATAACACGCGGTAATTCATCGCGTGGCAACCTTAGATAGTCCCTAATTACGGTAACAAAGGGAACCTATGGGGAATCCAGGGAGAATGAAAACCCCCAAACCCTAGTGAATATCAAAGAATCAATCTTGACGAGCTAAATAAAATTGATTTGCACCGCGTGCACAAAACACAAATCGATTCAGTTTTCCCCAGACTCCTTCCGAAAGCGTCGCATCGTCCTGAAACGTGGCGTAAAATTCTTTGAAATAGAAAACAGGCGAGCGTAAACGGCGGACGGGTCGCATTAATTAACGCGGCGTTAATTGAAAAATAATATCGAGGCTGGTTCGTAGGAGCCGATGTGCTGATCGTGCGTCGCATTGCGTCTCGTTTGAGATGGTAATGGATGTTAATAACCAACCGGGTGCAGGTACCTAACTCGCACGTGGTGAATGTGCTGTGGGATACACATTCGGGGGTGGGTGTCTGGTTGCGTGCACAACCTTGGCAGAGGGAATGGACGCCGGTGGTAGTTGATAGAAGTGGAGGTAGTGACGAGATGACGGCGAGGGTTCAAGCAGAAAGGGAATAGAGTTCAGGAGCGGTCGCTTTGATGTAGACACGCTTCGCAACTCCTTCACGCCAATAAACCTTTACGACGGAGGTTTCTTTAAGCTTTCTTAATATTGTCATCTTTTCTTTGGCCCCTTTCACTCGGCCGTTGTGTTCGGTCCCGTTATTGCTCGCTAGGGAACTTCGCTAACTCGGCTATTCTTCTGATTTTTCTTTTCTTCTCTGTTCTCTTTTTTTTTCGTCAACGTTTGGCGCATTTCCGAGGGGTCGTAACCGGAGGTGAGATGCAGGATTCGATACTTGGACACGTGGCAGAACAATGACGCAAATAATATTGATTACTGCAGTTAACACTTTCGTTGCCTGAAGGTGATCATAGTCGCGCAGGGCCGTCGATAGATTTTATGGACCCGGAGTTATATAAGTTGCATTAACTGAATATCTACTTTATTGTTATACAAACAAAGTATTTATATGATTAGTTTTCAATGGACATATGCGAATTGTTTTGTTAGACATATTTGAAGATTCTTTATATATTTTTAAACGGAAGAGTACTATTATTCGTAGAAGAGTAGTTGCACATTTGTAGTAACTAAATTTTATCAGACATGTATTAAACTTTATCAAATAACTAGTCAAACTCTGATCTAATCTGATAGTGATACAAAGTAACCTCGATTTAATCTAACCATGAATTGACCCTGATCTAATTTAACCATGACCTATACTGATGTCGGTTTAATATAATTTATTAAACTTAACATGCACCTAACCTAACTACGCCTAGATATAACACTGATCTAACCTCATCTTTAATCTAATCCTAACTAATGCCGATCTAACATACGTATTAGAACATTTTGAATTAATTCAATCTTGAAATAATCTAACCTTGGCCTAACCTAATTTTTATGTCACTTAACATCGATCTAACTCAAACTAACGTTGAATTAACTAAACTAGTCCTGACCTGAAGGTGTAACCTAATTTCGACCTAACATAACATCGATCTAAGCTAACTTAGGTTATCTAACTGATCTAACCTACCCTTAAATTAACATTAAGTTGATCTAACCTAATTTCGACCTAATCTAACCTCACCTAACAAAGCTGTTTAAAAATTTAATTTTATGGTGACTTAATTTAATCCCACCCTAACCTAGCCTAACCTATTCTAGGTATTGTACCTAATGGAGTTTAAGAATGCATAGTAATAAATTAATTAAAACCGAGTAGCACTAATTAAACAGTAATTAGGTCAATGGTGCTTGTACAAAGGTTGCAATTTCTGTATAAAATGAAAGGAAAGCAAAAATAAAGTTCTATCAATGTTCTACAAATCTTGTTACAGTTTCAATATTCGTGACTCACCGTACGCACGATATGACTCAACGTCGCATCGTCCGTGTGACAAAAGTATGATATCACAAAAGAATAGTAGCGTTGTTAATATCATTACAATTTCTAATTAAACGCGAGGAGAAACGTCCACGTTAATGATCGTATTGTAGCCGATTCACCGTGAAAGAAAAAAGAAAAAATCGTATTTCTTCCTGACCTTTCGTTCATTGCATCTAACAAGCTTCTTTGAACAACGGTGCGCCCCCTCTGCTGCAATTATCGGCAATAAAATAAAGTGAAAGCTTTTTACCAGTCACTGTCGGGCACACGCAAAAGGAGTAGTGTATACAAAAATAAGAGTGAAGAATAACAGAAAGATGAAGGAGTCAGGCGACGAGGAGATGTTACAGGCTAAAGCTTTATAAAGTCAAAGAACATCGATTTAGAGAAGAGGGGCGATTCTTTGATATCAAAATGAGAGGACGTAAAGTTCCCCTGTGCTTTAAACCACCACCGAGCACGTGGTATCAAACGGCACGATCACGAAACGGTGCCGCCCACACTTCGGATCTTCGGTTTCACGCTAGGGGATTCCCACAACTGTAGGCACCACCGACAATAGAGGGTGGCTCATGCGTTGTTCCCTTTCGCGCAGGGTGGTTATACTTAACCCTATGACCTGAAATAACTCTTTTTGAAATCTTCCAATCGTAATCCACGGATAAGTGTCTGTTACTTTATCGGTGGGGAACAATTGATGCGAGTAATTCTGCTCTTTTGTTGGGATCACTTTTTACGTTTCACAAAGGGCGTGTTATAATTGTGCATGCTCCATTGACTTGGCGATACTTGTAGAAAGAGATGTGATTGGTCGACTGTCATTTTTTGTAACGTGCACAGACGGTTCTTTCAAATGTACTGGATATATGAATCTTCTTTGAGGTAATATTTATTTTTCAGTAATAAACTGAAACGTGAATAAACAATGTGAACTCTTAACCTACTTTAACTAGGTGGTATAGCGGGAAGTAGGAGACAAGTAGTAGTATTTCCCTTATGATAGATTAACTTTATTTACGAAACCTTAAATCGATCTAACCTTATTTGTTAAACCTTAAATTGACCTAACCTTATTTGTTAAACCTTAAATTAACCTAACCTTATTTATAAAACCTTAAATTGATCTAACCTTATTTATAAAACCTTAAGTTGATCTAACCTTATTTGTTAAACCTTAAATTAGCCTAACCTTATTTGTTAAACCTTAAATTGACCTAACCTTATTTATAACACCTTAAATTGATCTAACCTTGTTATTAAAAGCTTAATTTATATTCCAAAGGTTAGGTCAGATTAGGACAAAGGTTAGGGTAGGTTAGGTTAGATTTTGATAAAGGTTAGGTCAGATTAGGACAAAGGTTAGGGTAAGTTAGGTTAGATTTTGATAAAGGTTAGGTCAGCTTAGGACAAAGGTTAGGGTAGGTTAGGTTAGATTTTGATAAAGGTTAGGTCAGATTAGGCCAAAAGTTAGGGTGGATTATGCTAAATTTTAATAAAGGTTAGATCAGATTAGGCCAAAGGTTAGGGTACATTAGGTTAGATTTTGATAAAGGTTAGGTTGGGTTAGGATAAATGTTATGTTAGATTAAGAT